>BGNK01004582.1:19855-46945 GCA_003297005.1 Symbiodinium sp. clade A Y106 | reverse complement strand
CCGGTAACCATGGCTCGCTCCACACCTGCACGCGTTGCGCTACTACCCTCGCAAGTAATTTAGACCCTACGCTGAGCAATGTAATGCCCCGCCAAGTGGACTTATCCGCCTTATCGCCCCACTGTCCGGCCAATCCGCCGCTTCCTGCCCTGCTACCGCCGATTTCGCACTTTGCCACATTTGCCGCACGCAAGAATTGATTTCATTACGAAGCTCATCCGGCCCATATTTGTAAAACTCCGCCAAAAAACCATCTACGCCCGCCGCCTTTCCGTTTTTCATTTTCATCCCGCATGCTGTGATTTCCTCATCAGTCGGCGCCTCCCCTAGCCACTCGGCTACTTCATCCACCCTNAAACCATCTACGCCCGCCGCCTTTCCGTTTTTCATTTTCATCCCGCATGCTGTGATTTCCTCATCAGTCGGCGCCTCCCCTAGCCACTCGGCTACTTCATCCACCCTGGCTACATTTTGTTTGCCATACTGTTTCTTGCGCAATTTCCCTTCCTTCCTGAAGTTTCCGAAAATGCTCCTTCCATTCTTCCCGCTCCTGTTCCGGATCTGCCACCGTCGCCTGAAAGCCCCTAAGTGTAGAAACTTCGTGCCTTACCCCCAGAAGTTTGACCAGTCTGTAGACTTCCTTCGTGCTTCCCCTTTGATTCGCTTGATTGAGGCTTTCTGTCACTCTATCAACCCATTCCCATTTCCAGCGCAATCGTGTCTTTCGCCGACGTTTTCGGACCTGTCGGCTATGCTGTTGGGCCTGTAACAATTCTTGTTGTCGATTAGCATCTCTCGGTAGGGTATCCTCCCTGAAGTCCCTCACCCGCGTCAACGCTTTCGCTACATCCATATCCAGTTGCGTGTTTTCTGCTTCATGGCCCTTCAAGTGTGGTCTCCTCCCTGCCGCCCTTCTAGGTCCCAATACCTCCTTGCTGGTTTCCAAACACATTGTCGTGAGATCCTCCCATCCCAAGTAGCCCTTGTTAGCTTTCGTGTCCCGAATGCGTGCTTGCAATAGTTCATGCCATTTCTTCCTCAACTCCTTGGCCTCCCTTCCAGGTACCGCTAATTTTTCCACCTGTGGTAGCACAATGTTCTCCGCCCCGTTCTCCGGCCGTGAAGTTGTGCGATCTTGCATCGGCCAGAAGTGACAATGCATTTCCACCGGCAGGTGATCCGTAAAATCATCCCAGTGAACGCTGCCTCCTGGTGCCCCCCGTCTCCCNTTGCCTTTCGTGAGGAAGTGGTCAATGATGTGACCCGTGCCGTGTGCTGGGTGCCACCAAGTGAATCGCTTGTTCAACGGCTGATCAAAGAAAGTATCCATTACCAACATGCCATTGCGCGTGCACCATGACAAGAGATCCCGTCCTCCTTGGCTTGTTCGCAGACTACCGTTGCGGCCAACAACTCTCGGCCAGTCCGTATGTGAGTTTGCAGCCACATCCGCATTGAAGTCCCCGCCTACCACTACAATGTCATCACTGTTACTGTAGTCATTTGGTCCCAGAACTCCGTTCGCACCCGCTGAGGTGCAGCGTGGACTGGCGCATACGCAGCTACCAACGCCAAGCCTTCTCTACTCCCAACACGAGGGAAGCGCACCATGACCACCCTCTCCTTGGCTGTTCGTGCCACGTGTATCTTTGCCCCGCTCGCTCCGCCGTCAGCGGCCCGTCCATGGCAAGCGCCACGTTCCCGCGCACCACTACCACCCACTCCTTCCCATCAACCTTGACATACATAGTGCCATTTGCCCCCAAATTCACATCAGACAGCATGATTGCATGCCACCCGCGTTTATTTGCCATCCTAAACAAACACTGTGTTTTTGTCCACGGATCATATGGCACGTCGACTGCTCCCCATGTCGCACGTTCCAACTGCCAAACTTCCATCGACACACGTGTTGTCGGTTGACCCCCCTCGCCGCGATGGGCGCATCCATTACCGTTGGTTTTTTGGTCTCTGGGGTTAGCACCAATGGAACCCCACAAGAACCAAGACCAGGTTGGTTTCGCCCGATAGCCCACCCAGAAAGCTATCCGGCACGAGGCCTCCCAGGACCTCAGGCGACGGAAATACCCAAANGGGTTAGCACCAATGGAACCCCACAAGAACCAAGACCAGGTTGGTTTCGCCCGATAGCCCACCCAGAAAGCTATCCGGCACGAGGCCTCCCAGGACCTCAGGCGACGGAAATACCCAAACGGATACCCCGTCAACACCTGAGACCCAAGGGAAAAACTGCCAGAACAGACCCAAGTGCAAACCTCGTTGGGAGGCACCGTGTAAGGTAGGTGGCACTCGCCACACTGCACTTGGCACTGCCCAAAGTGTAGATACTCGTTGACTCGTGGCACCTAAAAAGGTNGGTAGGTGGCACTCGCCACACTGCACTTGGCACTGCCCAAAGTGTAGATACTCGTTGACTCGTGGCACCTAAAAAGGTAGGAGTTCGTCAAGATCGATCTTGAGCCGTAAGCGACATGTGCATGAGAGTCTGCCGGATTTTACCCCGGAGCTGTCAGCCCCTCGCGGAGCAGTCGTAGCGAAAAGTCTTGGTCGTTGTCCAACTTGTTTCAGAAGACTGCGTGTACCCTCAGTGCAGCTGAGTCGCTCAGGCGCTATTTTCACTTCTTGCGGTACCCAAGGTGCGTGTATAGATCTTGTCCCCCGCTCGCCCACGTGAAGGACTCCACCACGGCGAGGAAAGCTTTTTCAACCAAGTCGCTCTGGAGTGATGTATCCCATTGTCGACGACGACGAGCACTTCGCCCACAAATGAGCATAGTGCGCCGTCAAAACTGCGCGTGAAAGGTAGTGAGAAAACATTATGACCATCATCCACTGGTCGGAAAAACGGAGCGGCCATTGCGGTGCCCGGCACAGAAAAGCAGGAGAGCATGATGAACAGATTGTCGCTGAGGTCACGCTTCCAAAACAGCAAAAGGTGAGATCCACAGAAAATACAAGCATCTTACTGCTGCTGCCTCGCTTTACGAAGAAGAGAGCCGGCAGGCTTCCGACCCAGGCGTTCAGCATCGAACGAATCCAAAAACTGACATAGCACATGATAGTAAGGAAAGATGCGGCCATGAAGTGTAGGTCTGCAATCCAAGATGATGCGGTCTTTCTTCGCGGTAAGCCGAGCACTGCAATGACTGAACTCACGAGCGACCGCAGCCGAGTCACCCTCCAAGAGCTCTGCCACCAGTACCTGAAGAGCCGCCGCTGCTTCCTCATTGCAAGAGGGAGGAGTGTTCGCCTTCGAGAGGCCCAAAAGCATCACGAGCGCAACAGCTGTCGCACAGGCTCCAAGCGGGTGAGGCCGACCCGGACGGTGAGACTCCTTCCACTGAGACACCGCACGAAGGAGCTGCAAGGCAAAGACGCTGTTGGCGGCGAAGCGGGACACGGCCGCACACTGCTGCTGGAGCATGTCCAGCTGGTCCTGCTGGCTGACAAACGCAGCTGTGAGCTCGGCGTTGCTAAGAGCCACCAGAGGCTTGCGACTACGGTCAGCCTGGCCATTGCTTGACTGCTGAGGCACCTGAGGAGGAGGAGCTGCATGATCATTGGTGTTGCCTGCATCTCCACGAGCACGCTTGTGAACCGGGCTGCCTGTGCCAGGCGCTGGTTCGCTCTGAAGCCCACGCAGAAAGGACTGCACACTGACCATGGCGGGACCTCCGAAGCTGCAGAAGGACTAGCCTGCGACCCCAATGCTGTAATCGGTAAGCACGCATAGCCGCACCACGCTGCAAGAGCATGCCGGGCTGTCTGTGTAGGGCGGGCTTGCCCTCATCACGTGAAGGCGATGGCTTCCCACACGCAGCACTCATTTCTCACACTGCGCGAAATGCAAAATCATGAGCCGACTAAGCAAAAAAAAGAGAGACAGCATGGAATCAATCAACGGCTCAATGTTTAAGTCGTCTGCGAATGCCCAAAGCTCTCGAGCTGTCAAACTCCTGCCCACACTGCGAGCATGGCAGCTTGTAGCCGCCCGCGCGCAACACTGCACCAGAGTTGGCACGGCCAAGGCACTGCTCCCTCGTATGGCGCCCAAGCTGACTGGCAGTCGTAAACGTCATGCCACAGACTGCATCGGGACAGACAAATAACCTGGCTGCATCAGCGCGAGCGCCTGCTGCACGCGGCGCCGCTGGAGCCGGCGGGGCGGGCAAGTGAGCAGCAGGACACCCCCGGACATGTATCGTGAAGTAGCCCTTGTGTCTGTAAACCTTACTGCAGTGAGGACACCTGTAGACATCCCGGACAACTGGATGCGCAAGATTCAGGTGGCGCGACAAGCCCTGCGAGTTGCGACCTCGATAAGGACAAAGCGGGCACTGAAATGCCACCACTCGAAGAGCAACTCCACCATGCGCATGCACCTGCGCTCGATCTGCAAGCGGAGCGTGACGACCAAGTGCTGCCACCTTAACTCGCTTCACCACATTATGCCAAGCCGCTTTGTCCGGAGCCTTTCGAGACCAGAGTTGCCAGTTGGCAAGCGCGAGGGTCTGCAGCACCATCTTGGCGCGTCCAGTGTAGTGATGGCAATGGGCTCCTCTCTCGCTGGCTGAAGGCAAAGCCCGTGCAGGAAGGGTGCCAAACAAAGCCGCATGAGCCGGTCGAATCGGAGCCAGTCTCGCCACATGTCCCAACCACTGCGCTGCACGACGAGCGAGCAAGGTGAAAACACTCGGCACTCCCAGCCGCCCAAATAGCTTCATTGTCAAGTCGAAGAGCCTGCATGTCGCTGTACTTGAGGCGTTGCGCCCGCCGCACAAACGTCATCCAAGTGGTGTGCAGAAGACGATGATGCGGATACTGAAAGAGTCCACGTTTCACTGCTGTAAAGCAAGACCGCCGCCACACAAGACAGCAACATCCGCGCTTTCGTCTTCAACGAGACTTCACGAGCTCGCCAAAGATGCCGCAGTTTGGAAAAGGACGTGTGGGCCAAGCTCACACGACGATGCACATCCGCATCGACTCCACAAGAACGGTCAACTCCCAGGAGTGCTCCTAAGTATTTAAATTGTCCGGTTTTACTGATCGGCTGGCCTGCAATTGTCAGTATTTTGGTGCCTGGAAGAGGAGCCGTCTCTGGTGCACTTGCAAAGGAGTGCAGCTCAAGCCACTCTGTCTTGCTCACGTTCATGAGGCCGCCCATGTCATTGAGTGTTTGATGAAAGAGCTCAGACATCTGGCAAAACACACGCCAGTCAGTGGCAAAAATAGCCGTATCATCTGCAAAGACGGAGTCCCGAAAGCAGTGCTCTCTGGAAGCACAGCGACGCAAGTGAGTCGGAAGCCTGAGTGTGCCATCAACAACAGACTGCCAAGGGACGCCGCAAGCTGGGCCGAGAGCATCATGACACCGCTTGCGCCAGACCTTCATCACCATTGCAAAATAGAGCAAAAAGAGCACTGGTCCTTCAATTGAACCCTGGCGCACCCCTGTAGACATGACAAAGGCGTCACTGAGTTGACCGCATTGGCCACAGACTCGTGTTGTCATGCCAGTGTAGATAGCCTGTAGCAGATCAACTATATGAGCTGGTACTCCTAATTTCCGACGCAGCAGCGCCCACAGGAAGTCCCGAGGAACAGCATCAAATGCACGCGTGAGGTCAATGAACAGAACGTACAAAGAGCTACTCCCATCCGCTCGAGTCGGGCGAGAACAGCTCCACTCCTGAAAAAGTCGCCGCATCAAGAAAATGGCGTCGATGCAGCCTCTCCCGCTCCTGTAGCCCGTTTCCGTTTCAGCGCAGTGCTTCTCGGCCAGCTCGGACAGGCGAGAGGCAAGCATCTTGCAAAGGACTTTATTGAGAACGTCCAAAAGCACAATGCCTCGGTGACCCTCAAGATCAGAGATGAGCCCGCGACCCTTCCAGATAGAAAACAGTAGCGAGGAGTGCCACGAAGTGCGATCAAGAGCCTCGCCGCGCCAAAGCCTCTGCACTAAGTCGTGAAACTCAGAAACAACTGTGCCTCCAGCTGGGTCTGTTGTCTGAACCAGAGCTTTTAGGAGCTCCGCGTGGACGCCTGTCGAGTCAGGAGATTTGCCATTGGACAGCTGCTTGATGGTGTGCCGTAGCTCATGCTCCGTAGGAGAATCCCACGAAATATCAGCGAGAAGTCTGGAATGTCATTCCAGACGTCATCAGAGACTGGACGATGCACATTGAGGACCGCCTGAAAGTGAGCTGCTTTTGCCATCAAGTCTGCATCTGGTGACACTGCGAGCGGCTCGACTACAACTCCTTGCGAGCGAAGAAGACGCCCCATTTCCTTAGCATCACTGAAAGCAGCCGCTGCATCGTTGCGGCGAGCTGCCGCCTCGAGGCGCTGCAAGCGACCCGACCACCATCTAGCCTTGAGGTCACGCACAAGGCGTCTGGAAGCATGGCGAGCATCCTGAAGCTCCTGCAAACAGGCCGGAGAGTCTGGCGAGAGGCGACGAGCCTCCAAGGCTTGTTGACGTCGCGCTGCTGCAGCTCGGAGAACAGTGTCGTGGCCAGCGCGCCAATCAGCAGCGCTGCACTGCGCTGTGCCCAAAACTGAAACCCCAGCCTGGTACAAGTCTTGTGACAGTGAAGAGAAACCCGGAGCTGCTGCTTGACGAAGACGCGCCACCTCTCTGACGTACTGGTCTGAAACAGTGTTGTCCTGGAGCTTGGTAACATTGAGACGAGGCAGTCTGCGATCACGTGTGGCAGGTTGAGCTGCTCGGATGTATCGTCCTGGAGCGGCTCTCAGTTTGAGAACCATGAGCCTGTGATCGCTACACACTTCCGCACTCGGTAGTGAATGTGTGTCGAGGAGGAAGCACCATCCTGCGGCCCGGCCAATTCAAAAATCTATGAGGCCCTGCGTTCCCCACCTTCTATGAATCCAACTAGTAAGAGCATCTGCTGAGTGACGAAACCACGTGTTGAGGACTTTCAAATGGTTTTCCGAACAAAAATGGAGGAAACGTTCTCCATTGCTGCTCCTTTGACCCAAGCCAAATTTTCAAATGGTCCGTGCACTCCATCCGCAGCGGGCGAAGGAGAAGCTGGAGAATTGATGCCGATGCGGGCATTGAGGTCCCCTAAAATCCAGGCCGGCTCACGTGATGGTAAGGTGTCCCAAACGGACTGCAAATCGTCCCAAAAACCGTCCTTCTCAGACTCGGGTCTCTGCATGGTGGGAGCATAAACGGAAACCAGATGCCAGCGGCCGGAGATGCTCAACACACGACCCGAAGGCTTGCCAAGTGCGCGCGACCCATCATCGCGCCATGCTCGGGCTGCACCGGGAGGCGAGCCTTGATAGACAAGCAGAAAGCCGTGGCCGATGTCAACTGTGCCTGAACCAGGCAAGCGAAGCTCGCTCACCGCTAACGCATAAATCGAAGATTAAAGGACATCATCCTGGACGTCAGAACCTCGAGTTCTGCAAAGCCGCGAACTTCCAAATCACCATTAGGTTGTACGCTGAAAGCTCGACGAATGCCACAGACGTTCAAGTATCCGATGCTGCAGCTGGAAAAAGATGACGGTAGTGCTGTGGATCTACACCATAAAGTTCTCTGTAACCGCGCCTGTTCCTCTTAGCAGCTCCCGTAAGGGTTCGACTACGAAAAGTCATTCGTTGTTGGCGGTCCAGCAGAATATCGGTCGAATGGAATTGAAACCCTCACATGGTTGGCAAGAAAGCTGTAAAGAAGGAGAGAGGATGCAGCTAACAACCTCCTCCTGTTGTTACCGGCCCCTGGTTATCGCGAGCAGCCAAAGAGGCAACTGAGGCGAATGCAGATGTCGGCAACCACGTCTACCACTTAGCCAGCATGACAGGCTCCCCGAAGGGCAATCATCATCACAGGCAGAAGCGCCATGCTGTTGCCACCCCCCTGCCGCGATGAGGCAGGCAGTCCGTATTCAGGGGGGATCCCATTGTCGCAAGCATGGAGATGCGCCCGCGCTTCTTCTTTGCTTCCACACCAAGGTGGCACGCAGTACCCGAGCACGGGGTTCTGCACTCTCACAAAAACAATGATGAAAGCGAGGGACTCGGAAGGCCAACACCACGCAAGAGTCGACATGACTCAACACAGGTTATGCAGTACGGAGACTGCACATGCACATGGGCCATGCAGAGGAAGGCATCACGAGCGCCGCCGGATCTGGCTGCAGAAATGCCCTGCAAAAGGTTTCACGGTGATACTTCTAAGGGATTGCGACGCATTCAACTCATGCAAGAGGGGAAGCGTGCCGACCCGAAATCAAAGACACAAGAAAACCAGCTACGGGTTACCCAAGCAGCTAGTGCTGGCAAAGTTTTTGAATCGACGCCAGCCATTAGGAGCAGTCATGAGGCAGTCCTCACGCACGCACCTGGGTTCATCGTCTAAGGCTTGTGGGTACATGCAACAAGTGATAACCAGATTCATGGGCTTTTCCGTTCTATGCAAGAACAAGCTGTTTGCGCTGATTGATTCGCACACTTGCCCGCATCGCCCGCGGGCCACCTTCACTAACAGGATTGCTCCGGTCAGCTTCGCCGCCACATTCTTCCTTGAAAAACCGCTGCAAATTGGAAAATTTTGTACATACCGCGCAAACAAGATCATCTTCTTCCTGAAAGGGACCCACGACATGCTTACTTAGAGCCTGCGCTGTGCGATTATGTAAGAGCCTCTTCTGCGCTCTCACTTTTTGGCGCCAATCGCTTGCTTCTTGGATCAAGCGCTGCTCGTCGTCAGACCATGTGATCAGCTTGACATCTTCCTTGTGAGATCTTACGACCTTGCGTTTGGAAGGTGGCGGCACATAATCCGCAACATACTGCTTGCCTGTGAGTTTGCGGCGCTCACTTCTGGGTGTCCAAAGTGGGGCCGGGAGGGAAGAAAGGTCAGGCACAAAGCTACGCTTGCGCGATTGCGTGACCAACTCCTGCTCCAGAGCGGCTTGAAGCAACATTCTGTGAACAGCTGCAGGTTGCATCAGTAACGGCCCACGCTGGCAGCCAGCAGCACGACCTAAGCCTAAGGCAGTCAAGGAAGGCACACGCTCTGTACAGCACATCGTTTTGTGAGTGGTATCCGGAATCACGCTGGCTTGGCAAATTTGAGCGAGGCGTTTGCTGGCGGATGAGAAAAGCTTGGCTGCCCGCTCGGCAGAGAGCTCTTCGGCGTCCTCACAGGCCGCGCACAGTTTGACATGGGTCGCCACCATAAAGTCAAGCGCTAGCTCGGTCCAAGTCTCAGTTTGATCATTGCTCTCAGGCCACTTTAGGTTCTTGTAGTACCAATGGAGCGGCGCGAAGAGATCAAGTCGATAGGTCCGCTCGGATCCTGCACGGAATCGTCTCCAGTTTGCAGGGATGTTACCATCAAAGTGTTTATGCCCTTGCGTATGCTCGTGCTCGTACGTCCAAGGGTATGTAGGAAAAAGCGTGACACCGTCGGCATTGGCATGGTTTAGACGGACATATTCTGGCAGGGCGCTCTGGGGGAGCTCAGGCTTGTTACTCTCCGGATCGGCGGTTTCGCCCGCTCTCATGTCAAGCCATTCCCGGCCTTTGAGCTTGCGTTCAGCTTCACGCGCACTCAGTATGGCAACAAAACATTTTTGCAAGTCATGCGCAAACAGTTTTTTATCACAGAGGTTTATGGCAGTTTCTGGCATCCGTGATAATACCACACTGTTTGGTGCATTCTGGAAGGTTCTCCAGCACCGCACGTGGATACTTGGCTAGAAGTGCACTGCGATGCACATCCCAATGTTTGCATTTCCACAGAATGTGAGTGACGGTTTCAGAACCATCCTGGCAGAAAGGGCATAACATGGATTTAGCACGGTTGCCTAAGACCAATCTCTCACGAGAACGAATGCATCCTGTGAGAAGTGTGCGCAAGTGTGTAAGCTGCAGGTGATCAAGGAGATCCCTCTTAAAAGATCGTAGCTTCTGCTGAAAGCTTTGCATGACTTGTCGCTGAGAACGCCGGTAGAGATTGACTGTAGCTTCATAATCGATGTTGCGAAGACCTTGCATGTCCTTTCTGGCAGTCAGGACCTCTTCACGCCATACCATCGAGCGTAGTTCAGCACGCAGCGCATGCTTCCATTGCCTGTCATTTCCGTCGAGAAGGCCAATGGTTTCGCCTGACGCGGTGACAAAGTGCCACGGATCGCGCCAAGTCCAGTTCAACTTGGCCGCACATCAGCTATGCAGCGCATCGGTCCATAACTGCCTTTGCAATTGCGGCTACTGGTGAGCTCCCACGTGTCTTCAAGCTGCGCTCTCAGAGCAGGCCTACGTCGAAGCAGACGTCTGCTGAGGCAAAAGAGGTTGAAGATACATGCCTGCTTAGCGTCCAACCTGTGTCCTGGAAGAACAAGAGTTAGGGAAAGTCCCGGAGCGCGGCACCAGGTGTGCCCTCTGAACATACAAGCGCTCGCAGCACGCCTGAGGCCGGTACACTGCTGTTGCGTCAAGTTTTGCAGCTCGCTTCCGTAAATTGCTACCGGGAGGCAACCTAGTTGCAGCATCAACGAGCAGTGCTGAAAAGCAATGGGTGAGTGACGTGCCCTCCTCATTCGGCATACTCCTTTCTCGACTCGCACATTACGGTGCATGACACAAGGATTTCCCCTCACAACGATCAGGCCTCCTACCAAAATGAAGGAATTTTTAAATTGCAAAGGCGGGTTCTGCTCTTTAGCAAAGTCCATAGAAGCCTCCAAGCACGCCGTAGTGACAAAACAAATTGTTTTATCAAGGTTAGTCTGGGTTCCACTCAGCTGATGGAATCGCTCAGAACGTTTCCAAGCCATGCCGACGCTGCTGGCAACAGCATGCACATCAGGTCCATTGCACCGGAAGTTGTTATGTCAAGAAAAAGCCACCAGCGGTGATGGAATAATATCCCTCAACACGGGTTTCCATGAGCCGCGTCCAGACTGACAACAACGCCTGGGCAGCTTGGAGAGAAAAGGAACAACCCTGAAGAAAACCATTACTACGAGTGCAAGCCATGCAAAGTGCATTGGCAACCTTGAACGTGCAGGTGAGCTGTTTATAAAACCGGCGCTCAACTGCAACGAAGTAGTTGGGAAGTCCCATGGTTTCGAGAAGAGAAAAAATGAGATCATGCGGCAACAGATCAAAGAACTTACGGCGGTCAAGCGACACACCCCCTAGATGAAAATGTTTGGCGTGCGCATACTCGTTGAGCAAGGCAAGCTCATAAGCAGTGTCACAACTCTCATGCCCACGCCTGGCATGCATAGATGCAGGGAGAAGGGACTCTCTCCAAGGCTCGGTCTGCGCATACCTTGGCCTGACAGCGCCCGTGCTTCAATTCGGTCTGGCGGCGGCGCTTGGCAGTGAAGTCTGCTGGATCCCAGAAGTTGGTGTTTGGAAGTGCAACGGCGCCGAAGTGCGCCAGGGCACCCATGCCAAATACATCAGCCCACACCTGTGCGAAAAAGGTGAGAAGATGGACCCGAGGAAGAAGCAGCGTTACCTGCTACATCTCGATTTGAATTCTCCAAACTCGCATCATCACGACGACTCTTGGCACGCTTCTTAGAAGCCACCTTTGTGTTCGACGCCCTTGAAGCGCCGGGTTGAGCATTAACNTACATCTCGATTTGAATTCTCCAAACTCGCATCATCACGACGACTCTTGGCACGCTTCTTAGAAGCCACCTTTGTGTTCGACGCCCTTGAAGCGCCGGGTTGAGCATTAACACTTTCCCTTGGAACACTCGCAGCACGTGGTAGAGCAGTCATTCTGTCCTTCCAACGCCACCACTTCTGACACTTGCTACAACTGCAATGCCTTCGTCCTCTGCACCAATAGTTTTGCCAATTTGCTGATTCCAGATCAGCTCATGGTTGTGCTTATTGTACCGCAGGTTCATTTCGTCTTCAAGCTTCTTGTATCGGTTAGGGTTTCTCATCGCTCCCACAACTTCCAACCACTGCGACTGAGGCAAATCAGCAAACTCGCACTTTTTATGGGTAATTTTGAGGCGGATATGCTTGTGTAGGCCAACAAAGCGTCCGCATTTTCTGCACCATACTCCCTCTGCGTGTAACCGCGGCTGAAGCACGTGACCATTATCTTCCGTAGAGCTTGGGGGCTCGGGAAGNGGCCAACAAAGCGTCCGCATTTTCTGCACCATACTCCCTCTGCGTGTAACCGCGGCTGAAGCACGTGACCATTATCTTCCGTAGAGCTTGGGGGCTCGGGAAGACCATCATCAGCAATGGCATCTGCCTTTACATTTTTGGGGGGAGCTTTTCCTTGGTGCCAGTCCTTGATGTACTTTTGCCAGACATCCACCAACATACGCTGCGCTGTAACAACTGTAAACGGTAAAAGTCGCGAACGCTGAGAGGCGAGCCCAGAATACCTCGTACACAAAGGAAGCTTCTTGCCTTTGTTGGGAATGTTCTTCAAATACGGCCTTCGAATGGAGTCATAATTCGGGCAGTCCCAAGAAATATGCATGACAGTTTGTTTCGCACCACATGAGCATGGAGTATCTTGTATCTTTCTGTGACGAGCGTTGCGCTCCTCAGATAAAAGACCACCCGTAAGAAGCCTTCGCAGAACTCCTAGTCCTAGTTTCGCGCGCACATCATCCACGTTGGCTGCATACCCCTCAGTCTCAACCCATTCTTCAACATCAGCCAAAACAGAAAGTTCTTTGTAAAGCGCCGTGGTCTTATCCATATCAACATTGCCCAAATCGCTGCAGTGCTGCGGCCTATCACCAGTTGCCTTGCTCCATAAAAAGCACCGCCAACTCTGACGAAGTCTGTGGGCCCATTCCTGCTCATTCAAAGTCTCGTTCCCAATCATCTCACGTACAAGAGGACCAAAGGTAGTACGCTCAATGAGTTCACGTAAGCGTTGCGTTGGGCCATCTTTTTGTGCGATGAGGGCATTTGCAGTATACGCCTCTTGACCGTCTCCGCAAAAGCCTTACCCAATAGATCCAATAAGTCAGAAAAATTAGTTTGTAATAAAAACACTATTTAGTGATATTATTACAAAATAGCTCGAAGTGAAAAAGACAGGAATATGTACAGATTTCTTGCTNACTTCGACCGATGAGCCCCGCAAACTTCGATCGGCCTGCCCGGAGACCAGACGAAGTTTGGTCGAAATTTCGACCAAACTTCGGCTCGGGCGCCGGCGGTTCGAATGCTACGATTTTCAATAAATCGTGAAAATTTCACACCTAAATGAAACAAATGCGCCCCACCAATCTGTACAGATTCCTACAAATTTCAACGTAGCTATTTCCTAGAATTCTGTACAAATTCCTGGGTCAAAGTTTTAGCTATTTCCTGTAATTTTAACCAAGAATTATGTACAGAATTCTTCGTTTGTAAAGTTTTTACGATTTTCTACTTTTCTGACTTATTGGATCTATTGGGCACCCGTAAGAAGCCTTCGCAGGACTCCTAGTTTCGCGCGCGCATCATCCACGTTGGCTGCACACCCCTCAGTCTCAACCCATTCTTCAACATCAGCCCAAACAGAAAGTTCTTTGTAAAGCGCCATGGTCACCTGGTCTTATCCATATCAACATTGCCCAAATCGCTGTAGTGCTGCGGCCTATCACCAGTTGCCTTGTTCCACAAAAAGGACCGCCAACTCTGTCGAAGTCTGTGGGCCCATTCCTGCTCATTCAAAGTCTCGTTCCCAATCATCTCACGTACAAGAGGACCAAAGGTAGCTCAATGAGTTCACGTAAGCGTTGCGTTGGACCGTCTTTGTGCGATGAGGGCATTTGCAGTATACGCCTCTTGACCGTCTCCGCAAAAGCCTTTTTTCGCATACAGCGGGTAACAGTACTGCCAGTACGCAGACCGCGGTAGACCGGGCCAAAAAAGGGGTCCAACTGAGGGGGAAGAAGAAGAGAAAAGGTCAGTGACACCGAAAATGAATAGAAATCACACTTGAACATGGTGCGCATAATGTCAGAGCGGATCTTTTCTTGAGGTAGTCCACGTCACAGCGTGCCCTGACCCCTAAGGGCTTGCGTTTGGGTAGCCAAAAGCATCTTAGCTTTGTTTTTCCATGGTATGGGTGCATGACGCAGGCGGCAGATTGTGCCATGCCATTTTTTGAAACGCTTCAGTTTCGCAATGATCGTATTTTTCATGAACAACACCGCGTAGACTTTTGTCGCCAAGGGTAAAGGTTTTGGGCTCGGAAATGACCCCCCCATCAGCATCTTCATAGGCCTTGACCAACATGTGGAAGCGTCGAATACTATTTTGCAACTGCTGTCGCGTTGAAGCTTTAGCCACCCCCGAAACATCATCCGCATACGTCCTCGCAGTATAACCTCTGGCACAACTGATTCCGCAATAATCTCAGGCAACACACCGACAATGGCATTAAGCCCAATCATGCTCAGAGCGCATCCCTGTAGAATACCATTGGAGGCTCGCCAAAAAGCAGTACACGAACCACGAAGTCGAAAAACACGCTCGAGTCCATCATACATGCCCCGCATCGCCTGCAGTAGATTACCAGCACGATCTGTTCGTTGCTATATACAGCGACGGTTGGCAGTATAGCGACGACAGTCTGTATGATGACGTTTCGTCTTCGTCTATCCATGTACGACTTTGAGCCAAAATAATATAGTGTCCCTGTCTTTCTCTCTCACATTTCTANTCACGGCGAAGCCGTGTTTCCTTACAAGTGCAAGGAGCTGCTCGATCAGGGCATGTGCCCTACCCAGGTCCTCCATCGAATGTATTTCCCTATGAACAGTTAAATCGTCAGCATACCCACCAGCACGATCTGTTCGTTGCTATATATAGCGACGGTTGGCAGTATAGCGACGACAGTCTGTATGATGACGTTTCGTCTTCGTCTATCCATGTACGACTTTGAGCCAAAATAATATAGTGTCCCTGTCTTTCTCTCTCACATTTCTANAGCGACGGTTGGCAGTATAGCGACGACAGTCTGTATGATGACGTTTCGTCTTCGTCTATCCATGTACGACTTTGAGCCAAAATAATATAGTGTCCCTGTCTTTCTCTCTCACATTTCTATAGTATCGATATATGTTTGAAACCCTGAATGATTTGTGTGGTTCGTGGTTCTCCGGGCTGGGGTTAAGGCTACAACAAGATGCGATTGACGATCTCCGCCTTTTTCACGGCCCCCGGAATCGGAGCGAAAATTGCATGGCCCACTTGAAAAGGACATGCCTGCTCACAAAATTAGGGTGACTAGCGATCGCAAGTTGCTTGACCCTCCGCACACCATCCTCGCCCATGTAATTCGCACTGTAGCGAGGGTTCTGTCGCAGAACCAGCACAAAATCGAGAATCGCATGCTCGAGCATATGCTGCTTGGGCCTGCACTTCCAGCGAGCCACGGCCTTCTTGACAGATATGCTCGCCAGTCGATCGTAAGAGGCTCTGCACAAGTAATAAGCTGCTTCGAAGCTGTGGCACTGATCTTCTCTGAAGTATCGGCCGTTCTCCAGCTGAAGCTGCTCCATATACATGAGCCCAGTCACCACACCAAGAATGAGCCTTCGAAGGTTTTAAGTTTCGATTTGGGGCTGCATTTAATCTGAAAGGCACTTTGCTCTTGCTCGTGCTCGGCTTCTTAACAAAGAAAAGAAACACATTGAATCTAAATGATTCCCTGGCCCGGGCACTTCAGATGCTCCGGCTGCTCCGGGTCGCCTTGCAGTAGGCTGTCCATGAACCAGTGCATCCAGAAGACCATGAACTTTGCAGCTGCTGCCCTCATAAATTTCTGGGATACCGTGACATAGTCATGTCGCAAGGTCTCGTTGGTAAACAACTTTCGTTCGCACCTGTCAGCAATATTCCAGTATTGGCAGTATTCTTTGTAGCTTTGCCATGCAAGCTCCAAACGAGCATCTCTTGACGATCCCGGCCACGGCCACTGTGTGTCAGACAAGTCCAACAGCATGCTCGTCAAAGCATCGCCTAGACATGCCAAGTGCACTATGTGCATGTAGTCCGGGAGGATGCCTCATTGTTCTGGCTATATATACGTAGGCTTCAATGCTTTTTGGGGTTTAGACTCGGTAAGGAAAAGCTTTCAGGCAACTTTACCCATGTTGAAAGGCTAGGATCGCCAAGGGCAGTAGCCACCAGCTAGTCCAGCGAATGGACTCCAACCATGCACAGCAATGAACTCTTCATTGCCAGAACAAAGCCTGGACAGTACCGGACTTAAGTCTACTGGCATAGCTTCGATAGTGTAGTGGTATAGCTTCCATGGAATGCCGAGCAACGTCTGCCGATGGCCAGCTCTTCGGCCGAAGTTGGTGAACAGAAGCTCGGGATCGTTCGGGTCCGGGTCGTCAGGTTGCGGATATTTCAGGGTCCACTGCAGGGCCTATACAGGGATGATTGGTTCAAAGAGCTCAAAAGAATCAAGTGCAGGCTCTCATCTGCAAGTCATGCCTGGCAGTAGTGGCAGACCATCTTGCGTATATAATTTCCTCATGATCATTTGCGAATTGACACCCAGCACAACCCAAACCCTCAGATAGCATGCCAATCAAATTGCAGGGAAGACTCTCTGCAGCCGAAAACACTTGCTGATGAACTCTTGGTCCATCTGAAAGGCATCCAGAACCACTGTGTACTTTCCGCAGATTCGACGACCAGCTTTTTCTCGACGAGGGCCCTGTAAGCATTCGCCATTCATATCCACCGACGGATAGACACCCTGACCTAGGATCGGTATAACCCTGGTTATAAGTCCTACTGGCAAATTCATAATTTAAATTTCAATCCACAAAGAAAGAAGCCCCCAAGCATTGCTTCGTAAGGACCGGGGACTGAGAACTTCGAGCGACCAGCAGATGTTTTTCATTATCAGCTCCCTGGCTTCACTGGTGCCTTGCCCAGACATACAGCTAAGCCTTAGATTGATCTTTCGACAGCAGAACTGCGACATGTCATCAGGCTTAGTCAAAGAAGCATCGTAAAATGCATCGAGGGAGCAAGAATCGAGTATCTATACAGGATGTTTCTTCTCCCAGCACCGATTGCAAAAGGAAGATCTCGAAGTTTTGAGTACCTGCAGCAATCATGTGTCAAGTACCCCTCATAAATGATAATTTTCCACAATGTAGCTAATGCAACCAGCTTCGGTAGCTTTCAGCTCCATCTCCATATAGTCGCACAGGTACGATGAAATCATCAGCTTCGCCGAGAGCCTGGGCGTCTACAAAATGCAGCTCGGAAGCAACACATGAACAAACATGAATAAAGCCAAAGCTGAGCAGCCGGGTGATTGTACCACCAGTGCGAAGCAAACTCTCTCGTATGCTGGCAGTATTCTCGAATCTCCTGCAGCTAAAGAGTCTAGACACAACAATATTTGGCGATTTGGCGTAAGGAGGCTTCAGCGTGCAAGCAAGTTGCTGCTGGCTGCCCAAAGAGTTTGTGAAAGAACTCCCGGTCGAAATCGTAGATGGAGCCCATCACTTCGTGAGGGAGGAACATGTTGTGTTCGTACCAACCCCGATCTTCCTTACCGGCTGCATCCAGGTTCACCTCGTTGCGATCATGTCTAGTGTCTAGTCTATGACATCAGAAGCCACTGATCAACAGTTAGTGTGTCCCCAAGAGGCGGGCATAGGGAACCCGGATCTTGTGCGGCTCCGGAAGAACCTTTCCTTGATCAAGCAAGAATGAACTTAAAGGGTTTGGGACTGCTAGTTCATATATGGTCTAGGGATTATGATAATTCCAAACAAGTCTCGCCATGGTTGTTTCAGAGACCAAGCCTCCATGATGTTGACAAGCCCCCATTGGCTTTTCTTTGCATCCAATCTCCTCGCCAGATCCAGCATATCAGGCCTTAGTGTTTATAGGGTTTGGGGTTTAAGGTTCTGGTTCGGGTTTTAGGGTAGTTTGGCCCAAGATGCGGCACCAGCATTTGTGGTAGTTGAAGCAGGCGACCTTATGGCGGGGTGGGTCGAGGCAAGATAATTGTTGAACCCTTTTGGGTCAGGGGCTGGTCGTTTCGAGGAGGTTCTGCGTCGCGACCTGCATATTGGAACATGGCATAATGCACAAGTTCGTGCATAAACTGCAGACACTCAAAAGTATTGCATCTAGGGCACATCTCCGGTAGATATGAACTTCAGGATATCTTCCACTGTGCTCCGAATATAATCTATCATCCATTGCCCCGAGGATCCAGATGATGCTGCAGAATCCATTGGCCCACGAATGGCAGATGCAATCCAGCGTCTGGGCAGGTAGGTTGTTGTTCAGGATTTACGATTTAGAGTTTAGGGTTTTAGGGTTGAGGTTTTGGGGTTACGGTTTAGAGTTTAGGGGTCTATAGGCGGTTTAGGGTTTAGGCTTCAGGGAGGGTTTGCAAGGCCTCGGGGTTGAGAGTTTGGGCTTGGCTGTGTTTCGGTTTTGCATAGACGTAGGGTGTGGGGTTTTGGGGTGTTTGGGGTTCGAAGCAGAGTACTGAAGCTTCCGGGTTTAATGAAGATTGCTTCCTTATATAGGGGTAGAGCACACCATAGCTTGGATAGTAAGATTGACATAGCTTTGGGGCTTGGGGTTAAGGTTTGGATTTAGACCATATAAGGATCGAAGCTTCTTCTACCGAGTTAATGCAGCCTGAGGGCTGAGGCCTGTGCTCACACATAACTCATGAAGCAAGGGATCTCATGCACATGTGGCGAAGCGAGGGCTGCAGGCGTGCAGACCAAAACTCTCGACATGCTAGGACGATCATTTTGCACCCCGGGTCGCTCGTTCACACACATGTGAAAGCTACCGGCGATCCTTTACGACTGCATCTATAGCAGGCTGCAGGAAGCCCCCTGAAAGTATGGATTGGTCGGGATTTAACGGTTTGCTTTGAGTCCCGGTCTATAGGTCATATAATGATCCTTGCAGACCCACTGCTGCAGTCCCGTGGATCGCTACCCCTGCCGAGGCACTTGTGCTCGCTGCACTTTATGCCTGGAAAAGCAGCCAGATCAGGCCCGGGCCTTTTTTGCAGGGGGCTCATCATCATTCTGTTCGTCATCACCATCATCGGCCCAATCATCTTCACCATACTCTTCAGCATCCTGTTCTTGCTNCTGTTCTTGCTCATCTGGCCAATCTTCTTGCTCTGCATCATCTACCTGAGTCTCAAGATCTGCAGTAGCCTTCTTCTTCAGCTCTTCCTGTTCCTTCTTTTCCCGTTTTCGCTTCTCGGCAGCTTTGCCTGTTCGATCAAGCAGATTTTGTGAATAGTGGCTTGGGAACCACTTGCAGGGGCAGTGGACTTAGTAAGTAAGGTTAGAAGTAGAGTTATAAGTACCCTAAATGGAGTTACCCCGATTATAACCCTACTTATAACCTTATACTTACTAAGCCCCCTGCCCCTCCAAGCAGAGTGTAGCATGTGCTAAGTACAATACTATCATTATAAGCTGAGGGACATCGCTCAAAGGTCTGGAACACACTCTCGGCATGTGCCACATCCTTTGCGTATTCCTGGCGGGAGCAGCAAGCCCTGGACCCCAATCCGATGTAAGTGTACACTTTCAGAAGCAAGCAAGGCCTGTAGCTCATGAGCTTTACTGTCCAGGAACTCTCTGGCCGTGGAAAGTGGCTCGGATGAGAAGAGGAGGGCATTGCACCTGAGAAAGCAAGCTAAGCATCGAGACCCAGAACCCCAAGCCCCAAAAGTGCACGAAAGATAAGTTCGGATGCATCAAACATGTCGTGGCAAGAAGCTCTTTCAGAATGCTGTAGCAATCCGTATTCACAGCAACCATGTGCTTGATGTCAGCCTCAGGATTTGTCTGCAAACAAACAAGCGGATGTGCTCAGTGGCCAAAACCCTAAACCCTAAACCTTAAAACCCTAATCCCTAAACCTAACTAAACCTAAACCGTCAGTATCCTAGACTGCATGCACAAGCGGATGTGCTCAGTGGCCGAAACCCTAAACCCNCCAAAACCCTAAACCCTAAACCTTAAAACCCTAATCCCTAAACCTAACTAAACCTAAACCGTCAGTATCCTAGACTGCATGCACAAGCGGATGTGCTCAGTGGCCGAAACCCTAAACCCGAAACCTTAAAACCCTAATCCCTAAACCTAACTAAACCTAAACCGTCAGTATCCTAGACTGCATGCACAAGCGGATGTGCTCAGTGGCCGAAACCCTGAACCCTAAACCTTAAAACCCTAATCCCTAAACCTAACTAAACCTAAACCGTCAGTATCCTAGACTGCATGCACAAGCGGATGCGCTCAGTGGCCGAAACCCTGAACCCTAAACCTTAAAACCCTAATCCCTAAACCTAACTAAACCTAAACCGTCAGTATCCTAGACTGCATGCACAAGCGGATGTGCTCAGTGGCCGAAACNAAACCCTAATCCCTAAACCTAACTAAACCTAAACCGTCAGTATCCTAGACTGCATGCACAAGCGGATGTGCTCAGTGGCCGAAACCCTGAACCCTAAACCTTAAAACCCTAATCCCTAAGCCTAACTAAACCTAAACCGTCAGTATCCTAGACTGCATGGACGACAAATTAAGACACTGCTGGCTGGGCCTCCTGTCGCTTCAGCTCGGTAGACTTCAGGTTCGTGGCGGCGGTCAGGGCCTTCTCGCCCAATTGNCCGTCAGTATCCTAGACTGCATGGACGACAAATTAAGACACTGCTGGCTGGGCCTCCTGTCGCTTCAGCTCGGTAGACTTCAGGTTCGTGGCGGCGGTCAGGGCCTTCTCGCCCAATTGCCGTAGCCTCATGGCAAGCACAGGGGAGTTGAAGCCCGGGGTTCAACGGGATCTAGCAACCGGAATGTACTGCGAGCGAGAATCTGTTGCAAGTCTCGCTGGAAGTCCTTCTTCTCCTTTTCTTCAAGCGTGAGTTCCTGCAGCTTTTCACTAAATACATGGAAGACAAAGCATGGGGTAGAGACAAGACAGAGAGAGAGAGAGAGGGCGAGAAGTCCTTGGCGGTCTTCCCTTTTCCATTCTCTCCTTTGGCTTTACCGCCTCCCTTCCCACCGCTCTTCCCGGCTTCTCCGACAGTGTTCCAACCGCTGCCGAACGAGTCAGCCTTGTTCTGCATGGCCTCAGCAAAGGCAGCTCGGGCAGCCTTGTTGGCCGGCAACTTGGCTTTTCCCGAGGTTTTCGTGCCAATCTCTTTCGTCTTTGCACCTTGAAGGCGGTTGAGGCTGGTTTCAGGGTTCAGGGGTTAGGTTCCGGGGTGTAGGGCGGGTCGAGGATGGGTGTAGGGATCGAGGTTTAGGTAGGATTGTATAGGGAGGTTGTAGGGTGCATTCAGATAATTTTAAAAGGTTTGGATTTTGCACTGGCAACTTAGAGCCAAAGGGCTGGAATCCTTGATGTCACGGAAGACGGTATAGATTCGCATCTCGGGATTCTTCGGATCCTCGAAAAGCAAACGTGTGCACGGCACAACATGTAATTTATGCATGGGTGACACGATGCGAGCGGTAGTCCTGCGGGTGAGCGGTGCCACGTTGTTCTTAGCACTCAAAAAAGACTCACAACGGGAAGCAAGCCAAGGCATCAAGACAGCGATCATCGTGGCCCCGACTGGCGACCACTTGCTCTTCCAGGAACTTCTGCTGGGCTTCTGTTGTGTACATCTTACGAAGGTCGCTTAGCGGCAGCGAGATCCAATTCTCTTTGTTGGTTTGTGTGTCCTTCCTTAGCATACATGTGCACATGCAGTCGCGAGTGACATATGTGATCTACACGTACGGGAAGATTGAGTGCAGCTGGTTGTCTCAACGTAGAACGTTTCGACTTCGATGTCGGGCATGTCTTTGTGCTGCACGAAAGCCTTCAAGAAGGCGAACCTCAGCAGTATGGAGAAGTGGCTATCTATCACTGTGTAAGATGCTATACAGCAACAGAGCCATCCACTTCTCGGCCGGATCTTTGGTCGCTTTCCATTTCTCAACCAGTCCTGGTTTGAGTCCTGCCAAAGCATGTCGGGCTTTAATGTAAATTTGGGGATAACGGGATAATCTAAGGAAGTGTTCAGGGTTTGTGCGGTGCCGGTCCCTCTGCGGTCTCGAACCGACGTCGCATTGCTTCGTTCAGTCTTTTCCTGGTAGGCAAGTCCAACTCACCGGGCTCCGTCATCGCCAAAATCTCTTCGATCTTCGCCAACGAGAGTTTCTGCACCTTAAGGTATGAGTACTTTAGTTTCAGCATAATCCAAACGAAGGCCCATGCAGGGTCACATTGCATGGCTTCTCAACATGCACGAACTGCTGCAGCTTCGTGGCAGCTGGTGAAAGGTGCTGCGACGAGGGCGTTGTTGCAGCAGGCCTCCAGGCGGGGTTCAGAGTGATAAGGAGGGTTTAAGTTTCGGGTTTAGGGGTTAGGGTTCGGGGTTCGGGGTTTAGGGTTTAGGGAGGGCTCCTGTAGGGTTTAGGATTCGGGGATCGTGCAGGCTTTTAGGGTTTTTAGGGGCTTCGGCTTCACAGCAGATATGTTTGTTTCCTTCGAACTTAAGATCCCGGGGTGTAGGTCGATAGCTTGGATCGGAATACGGCTTGTAGGTTTTGGGTTTTGTCGTTTGGTTTTAGCGGGTCCTATGAAACCCTATAAACCCGTATCCTAAACTCAATCACACGTAGTTAATGTATGCTGCTAAGGCACTCTGGCGTTCTCGTATCATCTGCCCTCTTGGCATCATCGTCGGATCTAGGGCGTTTCAAGATCGGCGAGGGAGTTGACACCAGGCCTTGGATAGATGCATACCATTCCTTGACATATGCACACCAAGTACAACACATCCACTCACTCAACATGACTGTGTGCAGATGCGGTGCTGCCGGTTGGGGTGCTTTGATCTGCCCAGCTAAGCTTTCTTTTGACGGTGTCATCAAGCTGTTCCGAGGTTTCGGTTGCACCCTGGCCCTTTCCCGAACCTGCTTTGGGCTTCTCTGGGGGTGCGGGGGGAGATTCCTTCCCGGCGTCAGAAGCAACCTTTACGGCCCCTTTCGACGGCGACTTCGCTTTTCCTTTGCCCTTTGGCGTGGCTTCTCCTGTGGCTTCGGTGTTCCCTGAACCCTTCGTTGCTTNTTCCTTCCCGGCGTCAGAAGCAACCTTTACGGCCCCTTTCGACGGCGACTTCGCTTTTCCTTTGCCCTTTGGCGTGGCTTCTCCTGTGGCTTCGGTGTTCCCTGAACCCTTCGTTGCTTGTCCTTTGCCCTTTGGCTTGGCTTCTCCTGTGGCTTCGTCTTTCCCTGAACCTTTTGTCTGCGACTTAGCCTTTCCTTTGCCCTGCGGGGTGGCTTCTCCTGTGGCTTCGTCTTCTCCTGAACCTTTCGTCTGCGACTTAGCCTTTCCTTTGCCCTTGGCCTTGGCTTCTCCTGTGGCTTCGTCCTTTCCTGAACCTTTTCCTTTGCCCTTCCGGGTGGCTTCTCCTGTGGCTTTGTCTTTTCCTGAACCTTTCGTCGGCGACTTGCCCTTTCCTTTGCCCTTTGGCGTGGCTTCTCCTGTGGCTTCGTCCTTTCCNTTTCCTTTGCCCTTCCGGGTGGCTTCTCCTGTGGCTTTGTCTTTTCCTGAACCTTTCGTCGGCGACTTGCCCTTTCCTTTGCCCTTTGGCGTGGCTTCTCCTGTGGCTTCGTCCTTTCCTGAACCTTTCGTCGGCGACTTGCCCTTTCCTTTGCCCTTCGGGGTGGCTTCTCCTGTGGCTTCGTCCTTTCCTGAACCTTTCGTCGGCGACTTGCCCTTTCCTTTGCCCTTCGGGGTGGCTTCTCCTGTGGCTTCGTCTTTTCCTGAACCTTTGGTTGCCTCTGCCTTTCCTTTGCCCTTTGGTGTGGCTTCTCCTGTGGCTTCCCTTGTTCCTGAACCTTTCGTCTGCGACTTGCCCTTTCCTTTTCCTTTCCCTTTAGTTCCTCCCTTAGCTGGCTTGCCTTTTCCTTTGTCTTTGGCAACATCCTGGCAGGAACCATATATACAGATATACATTGCATGTGTGCACGATGAACATGAGTAGCAGCTAGTTGCACCGACGAATACAAATCCCTACCTTGAAGTCAGCTTCGGTGTAGAGGCCCCCTTTGCCGTGTAAGCGTGTCCCGTCCCACACTTTGCCGGCGTGGGTCCAGGCATTAGGCCCGTGCTGTTGCCACATATCTGTGAGCTTCGAAGACTCCGAACTGTTTCCAGCCGGGGCNCCTTTGCCGTGTAAGCGTGTCCCGTCCCACACTTTGCCGGCGTGGGTCCAGGCATTAGGCCCGTGCTGTTGCCACATATCTGTGAGCTTCGAAGACTCCGAACTGTTTCCAGCCGGGGCCATGGCCCACGATCAAGCAGCCTACAAACCCAGCCTTGATCCCCGAGCTATAGCATCTAATACAGTGCACGTGCAGGCCATGTGACAGCGGTGGCATCGGTCGAAAACCTGTGCCTCGGAATCAATAGTTTTCGATCCAGCAGATACACGGTGATACACGGTCAAAGTGTGGTCTATAGTAACGAGTACACGCAGATACACGGTGATACACGGTCGCCGGGTTTTCCTTTACAAATTAAAAAAATTCAACGAGCAGACAAACCGTGTAGCCAGATCGTGTTCAAACGAAGCTTAAGCCATACCTGCATGACTGCGTGTCTGCACTGGCTCCAATAAGCATAGATCTTCTCGGATCAGCATAAATAATCATCGATCTCGCCAGCCTTGGATCATAATTNCCTTTGCCGTGTAAGCGTGTCCCGTCCCACACTTTGCCGGCGTGGGTCCAGGCATTAGGCCCGTGCTGTTGCCACATATCTGTGAGCTTCGAAGACTCCGAACTGTTTCCAGCCGGGGCACGATCAAGCAGCCTACAAACCCAGCCTTGATCCCCGAGCTATAGCATCTAATACAGCGCACGTGCAGGCCATGTGACAGCGGTGGCATCGGTCGAAAACCTGTGCCTCGGAATCAATAGTTTTCGATCCAGCAGATACACGGTCAAAGTGTGGTCTATAGTAACGAGTACACGCAGATACACGGTGATACACGGTCGCCGGGTTTTCCTTTACAAATTAAAAAATTCAACGAGCAGACAAACCGTGTAGCCAGATCGCGTTCAAACGAAGCTTAAGCCATACCTGCATGACTGCGTGTCTGCACTGGCTCCAATAAGCATAGATCTTCTCGGATCAGCATAAATAATCATCGATCTCGCCAGCCTTGGATCATAATTNGTTCAAACGAAGCTTAAGCCATACCTGCATGACTGCGTGTCTGCACTGGCTCCAATAAGCATAGATCTTCTCGGATCAGCATAAATAATCATCGATCTCGCCAGCCTTGGATCATAATTATCGAGGATGGGCATAGCACGATCGAAGACTTGAAGCATAGTTATACATTGCCGGGACACAGACCAGGCTGTTCATTCCATCAGTGATCAGTCGTTGAGCCAGCATCAGATGTACCACCTGCGTGCCAAGAATTCTTGAAGGATTGCCTATCATACCCGTGAGTCCGACAGCCCTCAGTCCAAAGTACTACACCAGCAACCTTACGACACTTCATCGTTCAGACCTACAAACCACGTCCCCGAACTACTAGTACTGGTAGTACTAGTACCACTTATACTACTACTACTACTACTACTACTACTACTACTACTACTACTACTACTGCTACTACCATCACGGGCACCACCACCAGCACCACCCACACACACACACACCCACACATAAATCCATGCAATCAGCACATGTAATTGCATCTAATTATGTGCTGTCACTGCTGCTACTACTACTACTACTACTAGTACGTACTACTGATGGGACTCCTGCGACTACCCCAGGCAACGTCGAGGGCGACTCGTGCGATGTGGACGGTGATGCGACACGGGCTTTGGCATCGGTTTCAGATGGTCGGGGCAGGGAGGAAAGTAGAGTAGAATTAAGGTTCGGTGTTGTAGGGGTGTGGCTCGATTGATTATAGGGTTGTGTTACCCTGTGCATCCACTGGACGATTGAGGCTTGAATCCCAAAGGCCCCAACCCCACCCCATGTACCTATATGTATCTACTTACTATATACATACAGATATTGTTGTGTTTGTGCCCATATTCATAGTAAGAATCAACCANCGATTGAGGCTTGAATCCCAAAGGCCCCAACCCCACCCCATGTACCTATATGTATCTACTTACTATATACATACAGATATTGTTGTGTTTGTGCCCATATTCATAGTAAGAATCAACCACACATGTTTTGTGTGTGTGTGTGCGTGTGTGTGCGTGTGGCCATATTCATAGTATGAATCAAACATACATGCACACACATATGTTGTCTTTTAATTGTTATTATATATTTATTTATTCATATGTATGCATGTGTATAATTTACACATGAAGCCACCACGGCCTCGACATCGATANGAATCAAACATACATGCACACACATATGTTGTCTTTTAATTGTTATTATATATTTATTTATTCATATGTATGCATGTGTATAATTTACACATGAAGCCACCACGGCCTCGACATCGATATAACAAGCGAGGCCGAAGATCACATTCGCCATCGTACACCTGAGGGGTTGGGGTTTTAGGGGTTGGGGTTATATAGGGTTATGTAGAAAAGGGTAGGGGTTATAGGGGTTAACCTATAGGGGTTACAGGCCTTGCGGTGGGGAGAGGGTTGTGGTCGGGCACCGGTGTTTTGCCTGCAGGAAGCAGCTTGGAGCGACTGTGATAAAGGGTGTATAGCACTTGGGCTTAAGGCTTTATATAAGGTAGCTAGGGAGAGGGTTGTGGTCGGGCAGGGGTGTTTTGCCTGATGCAGGATGTATAGGACCTGGGCTTAAGGTTAGGTTGGGAGAGGGTTGTGGTCGGGCAGGGGTGTTTAATTTGCCTGCAGGAAGCAGCTTGTGATAAAGGGTGTATAGGGTTTGGCCTTTGGCTTTAAGGGTTAAAGGGTTTGTATAATAGCAGTAATAATAGTTTTTTGTCACCCAGAGCAGTAGTAGTCGAGTAGTAGCAGCGGCAGCAGCAGTAGTCACAGCAATAGT
>BGNK01004581.1:15412-51861 GCA_003297005.1 Symbiodinium sp. clade A Y106 | reverse complement strand
CCACATATCGATCGATGTTCATTTTATTTAAGCAATGTTTTCCTTTATTTAAGCAATGTTTTTGTTCATGTTTAAATAAGCAACGTTAACGTTATTTGAAACGCGACATCAATACTTAAAACAATTTAAGCAATGTTGGAAGATCTGGGTGTCGGTCGAACCGCCCGGACCTCAGAGTGAGCGTTGTGGACGTTCAGAATGTTGCTGAAGTGACTCAAGCCTGTTTGCTTTCGCCAGAGCCACAGCAGGATGCCTAAGAGGCATCAGAAGCCAGTTCTAGTGTTTAGAGAGCTGAAACCCAAGTTTGCTGTTAGTGCACGTGAAGTGTTTCAAAGTCCCGGGAGCTGCGAACTGAAGCTTCAAGCCGTGCCGGGTTTGGCTCAAGACTCGGACTGCTGCAGCAAAGCAGCGAGAAAAGTGTGGAGCGTGCCCACTCTGCAGACTCTGCCTGCGTGAGCTAGAGTGCTGTGTGTGAGAGGCCCAAACGCGCTGAGGTCATGCCAAGCCGTGCAAAGGAAAAAGTGCCCGACAGTGTGTGAGAGTAGGAACGGTTAGTGAAGTCCGATCTGTGACAGAACAGCAAAAAGAAAAACTGTGAGACACGCTGAGCTGTGGCTGTACGGGCTGGACAGTTTCCTTCCAGAGGCCGTTTCTCACTGATCGGGGTTTCCTTGTGCTGGTCAATTCCCTNCTGTGGCTGTACGGGCTGGACAGTTTCCTTCCAGAGGCCGTTTCTCACTGATCGGGGTTTCCTTGTGCTGGTCAATTCCCTTCCGCATCTTTTGCCTGCTGCACAGTCTTTCTTGCGGGAAGGATGCTGCAAAAGTGTTTCGACGGTTTCCCAGTGGAGGCTGTTTCCTACCGATGGCCGTTTCCTACAAAAAGCCGTTTCCTGCGGCAGGCCGTTTCCTAGGCCTGGCGCACCCCCCACGGATTGCAAAGCCCACGAGTGCTTTGCACAGCATGCTGCATTGACGTATCCTGGCAGGCTCAAGCAACACATGTTGGAGGGCAAGGAGCAAGAGTTGAAGCGCGAGAGAGAGGAGAGGAAGCGCAAGGAGCAAGAGTGGCTGACGGAGAGAGAGGAGTTGAAGGAGGAGGTGAAGCGTTTGAGGGCGTCGTTGGGCCAGTAAGAGTTCGATATGCTGTCACTGCCAGTTTCACTGGTCGCCAGACCAATAGACCGCCTCTCGTCTCCATGACTGATTGAGAAAAGCTAGTCCTGGTTGTGTCAGGGTCACTACAACGAGAAGCTTTTTCTGACCATCTTGATTGTTGGGAAGCTGACAGTAGAGACTCCAAAACCCCGCAAACAGAATATGTCGCCCAGGTCTTTGCTCCGACTACTTCGACGTCTTCGCTGCTGGGGCCTCTGAGGATGGAGAGTTTTTCAGGTTGTGGGCGGTTGGAGCTCTGAGGCAGTTAGGTTGTGACGCGCCTGCGCAGGAAGTGTTGTCAACTGTGAACCCTCTCCCCGCAAAATGCCCCGCGCGTCCCTCGCCCCTCCCGGAACCCCCGGGCTCGGGGGTTTAGGGTTTAAGGTTTATAGGGTTTATAGGGTTTATAGGGTTTATAGGGTTTATAGGGTTTATAGGGTTTATAGGGTTTATAGGGTTTATAGGGTTTATAGGGTTTCGGGTGCAGGGTTTAGGGTTTGTAGGTTTGAGGCCCCGGGCCTGGGGTCTTTGGGACTTTGGGCTACAGATGTCAGCTGCTTGAACTTCAAGCTGCACCGAAAGACAAGCCTCCACCTGAGGCGTTTTTTGGAGGTTTCCCTCGTAATAGTCGTTCTGGAGTGTTTGGCGCGGTTACACCAGACCCTCGGCCCTGCATCCATGTTCCCATGAGCTACAATCAGTGCTCTTCTGGCCTAGCTTGGGGTCGACTGTCCCGTGAGTTTTGGCTCAGCGTGCACATTGAAATCCAGCTCTCTGCGATGAAACGGTTTATCGTCCTCACGGTCTCCTGGTGGGTTTTGATCTTTTCCTATGTTTCTGCTCCTTGCATGCTCGTGGGCGAGATTGACTACTACACCATGGCACTGTTTGCGTGCCAGCGTCTTGAAGGCCTTCCAGTTGAGCTTCCCACTTTGAGCCTGGTCTTGTGCCTTGTGCTTTGCATAGTCTTGCTTCCCAACTCAATGTTGCAAGTGTCGGCTTTCCGCTGGAATGCCTTGATGCACAGCATCGGCATCGCCACACTGGCCATCTGTCTCCTCAAGCCTCTGCTATCAAGCCGCACAACATTCAACACGACGTTTATCGAATCCATGGAGTTCATTGGAATTGTGACAGGGAGGGCAGCAGCCGTCTATTTGGCCGTCATGCTGCTTGTGATCTCCAGGCGCTCGGTGTTGTCAGAGTGGCACAGCCTGGATTACACGGAGACGATTGCTTTCCATAGGCTGGCTGGATGGTGGGTTCTTGTCATGAGTCTTCTACATTCCCTTGCTTTCGCGGCCTACTACTTGCAGAGGGGTGGATGGCATGAACTTTTAGAGGCAACCGTTCCGGTAGCACTGTCTTGCAAGGATCCAGAGGATCCACTGTGTTGGAACACACTTGGCCTAGTGAACGGTTTTGGTGTAGTTGCAACTTTTTCGGTGAGCATTTTGGCGATCCTCTCGCGAGAGCAAGTACGGCGCAGTGCCTACAACCTTTTCTACTTCACGCACGTGGCACTGTCATTTTTGTTCATCCTTTTCTGTGGGCTCCATGATTTTCCCATGGTGATTCTCATGTTTCCCGGCCTGGCATTCTACATGAAAGACCGGATCGTTGCTTTCTTCACCCGCCAGGAGCTTTCCGAGGTGACGGCAGAAGTTCTGTGCCGAACTGGAGCTTCAAACATCATCCTTTTGACATGGAACACAGCACCGGAGCTCAAGTTTATGCCCGGCACACGTTGGGTCTATCTTCACGAGAGGGGTGTCTCCAGACTGCAGTGGCACCCATACTCGGTGGTCCAGAACGGGCATCGGGCGCAGGTGCTCGTGAAGGGTGCAGGTGACTGGTCTGAGTCCCTGTGCAAACAGGTGTCCCAGGAGGCTTTGAAGCTTTCAATCGAGGGCCCCTACGGCAAGCCCATGGCGCAAACGCCCCGCACTTCGCCGCCGCGCAACCTCTTGCTCGTTGCAGGTGGGAGGTTTGTTGTTTTGCGTTTAGACCGACAAGGGCGGGCTGACGTCCTGTGATAGGGTTCCAAGTTTCAACCTCACACAGAAGTCCCAGCCCTAAGCCCCGAGATTACCTTGAAGGCGGTGTGGGCATCTCTCCCTTCATCGACCTCCTTTCTGGGCTCCGGCTCGAGGATGCCGGATGGCAGAGAGTCCACCTGGTTTGGGCTGTTCGCGGCGATGAGTTCGGGGGGATTTCTGGTGCGATCGACTGGCGGCGACTCTGCGAGAGGGCGGAGATCTCCGTCTTTGTCACCTCCGCTGAGGCGGAGTCCCCCAGCGGAATGGTCGACCACAGGATGGGCTCCTCCGACTTCCAAGCCTCGGCAAGTGCCAGCGAGATGTGCAGGCACAGGGTGCTGATTCTGTCTTTTGTATTTATTACGCTGGGTGCCCTAGCCGCTGACTTTCTGGTGCACAACTGGAGCATCTGGGTCCGGCACACGGTCCACAGTCTTCTCGCCTGGGCGTCCCTTGCCCGCTGTGTGCCTTTGCTTTTGGTCTTGGTGGTCCTTCTGGCAGTCACGCTCTTGAACTTCGCGCTCCAGCGGCTTTCAACGGGCGGCCGATCACGCTGGGGCCGCTTGGAAGCGGAGGACTCCGGCAGGTGCATGCGGCAGGAAGGCGGCGAGGGTCCAGAGGCGAAGCTTTGCATCCAACACGCGAAGCCGGACTTGCAGCAGCTGTTAGAGCAGCAAGCAGAGCTTGGGCCAGTGGAGGTGGGGAAGCTTCCGCGGTTCGGGTGCAGGGTCTGCTACGGGGGCTGTGTCGGGACCCCTGCGCTCGAACCAAAAAGGTTTTAACCCACCGACGGCCTAAACCCACGTAAGCCACAAGCTGGCAGGTGAAGGTATGCGGACCCCAGAGGATGCTGGCATCGATCAATGCCACGGTGCTTCAGCTCAAGAACCGAGGCCTCACCGTGGAGCTCGACAGTTTGGAGTCGAGTCTGTGAGTTTTTAATCTGGAAGCTTGAAGATTCGTCTTTCGCGGCCTCCTGCTAGTTGGGGTGACCGCGTGACAGCCTTTCACCACCGCGTGACAGCCTTTCATTCAGACTCAGACTAAGATTTCTGGGGTGGTCAGTGTCTGGCGAGTCGCAGGTATGTTCCAGGACCAACGTCTTTTCAGTGTTAGTGGTGATCGCGGCGGCAGGGTTGTTTCTCAGCCTTAGACTCTTAGACTCTGGATGTGACACCACGCGCTAAATCCGTCAGCATGTTGTGTGAGAAACGACTACAACATCCCGATCCCCATTTCAGAATTCTGATTTAACCAGAAATCCAGTGCAGAGTATAGTACTGTATAGTGTACAGCTGTGCTGGCATTTCCGTCAGATGAAGTCTGCGCGTCAACTTCGGTTGGTGAATTGTCATGACTTGTCAACCGACTGAGGGGTGGCGATGATGCCCTTTGTACATGTTGTGAGCCGTGTGCACGAGATTTGTAACAAGATTGTCCTGAAGACGGTCTTCACATACAAGGCGGAGCTGTAAGTGACCCCAAATCCGAAAGAAGAGACAACTTAAAACTCAGGACAAGCCTACAAGAGTGACCAGGGAACTTGTAGCTCTCTAGGCCGCCTCGAATCTTGAAACCTCCATGAGCCCGGAGCTCATGGAGTTGTTCGAGGCACACGGAGGGTAGGGTGCAACAATGCCAGCTCACCCAGAGGCTGCTTATGAGAAAAAGAATTAAAGCCATGTGTGACTGCTCCGCAGTGAAGACGTTTTCCCTTTTCTGAAGGCTGTGGCGGGGATGTCTTTTCGGGGCTGCGTGCGGCTTTCCCAGTCGAAGTTTCAGCAGTGTCACAGCTTCTACAGGGCAAGAGCTTCAAACATTGTAGATCTGTCAACTAGCCGTTCTAAGATCCTTGCCAAAGAGCCCTTATATGCGCTTATAGTCACGATGCATCAGCCTCTCACGCTGCCATCTCGAGACCTGGGCGCAGGGGACGAAGCTGCGGCCGGCCATTCTGGAACTGGCCGCCGGTTGCAGAGGTTTCGCTGTAGGGTTTCACCGTCGCCGTCCCTCTGATGTGGAGGAGCCTCTGGCCAATGCTTGTGCATGGACACCAGACACACATGAGTTTTTGCCAGAATTGGATTCTTGTTTGTGTGCGACTGGTTGACTGGTTGGCGTGCCTTCGAATTGTATTTCCGCAGTGACTTCTCCATAGGACGCGGCGGCATCAATGCAATCCGCGATAGTTCCATTCAGTGAGATATGTCTTGATGTTTGCAGAGGCCTGCTCCAATTCAATCAATCATGTACTCGACGTGGTCAGGTCCAGTGCTCCAGATTTAACACCATTGCGCAAGTCCGCGCGAGACGACCTGCGACCTCTCTGAAGCCATGGCAGCAGCTGTGGCTGAAGCGGGCGGCTTGTGGCTCACCTCCAACACTATCAAGGAGCCACAAGACTTGCGAACTTGTAAACTTCAGCTCCTGTTACTTGAAATTGCAGTGCCGGCGGTCCGCAATCATCACTGCACGACCTGAAGCTTAAATCCCAAATAAGCCCTCATTCCATCCCTAAGCCCGAAATCTTCAAGTCTTCAATTTTCCGAGGCCAGAGAGCATGTGCTATGGCACAGAGGAAGCCAAGAAGGAACCTGTGCTAGGCGGGTGCAGAAGAGATTTGTCGGGGTTCTTAGGCTTTAGAGCTGGTCCTGTTTTTGGCAGGGCCTTATAGCAAGGATTAGATTCCTCTCCAGGCCTTTGCATCGCTGAGTTTCTGCATACTGACATTATAAGTTCTGGCGCGTTTCTTCTTTCGGTACTGGTAGTAGTAGTAGTAGTCGTCGTCGTAGTAGTAGTAGTAGGAGTAGGAGTATCAGGAGTAGTAGGAATAGTAGGAGTAGTAGGAGTAGCAGGAGAAGTAGGAGTAGTAGGAGAAGTAGGAGAAGTAGGAGTAGTAGGAGGTCGTCGGGAGTAGTAGGAGGTCGTCGTAATGTAGCAGCAGCGGCAAGAGCAGGAGCACGAGCAGTAGGAGCAGCAGCAGCAGCAGCACGCCACTACCACTACCACTACCACTGCCACGGCCACGGCCACGGCCACTACCACTGCCACTACGACTACCACTACTACTACTACTACTGCTGCTACTGCCCTCGCTTAGCGGACGAGACCTCTCTGCTGCGAGTTGAAGTGAAGTACTGCTACTGCTACTAGTAGTAGTAGTACTAGTAGTAGTAGTAGTACTACTACTACTACTGCTACTACTGCTACTTACTACGACGATTACGACTAGCATTGTGAAGCCTACTATTGCTGCGGATACTAGAAGTAAAGCATGGAAGCATATGAAAGCTTTGTATTGCTTTTGTCAGATGCCAAACATGGGAAGGCTGGTATGGATCCCACGACCAGCTGGAAAAGGAGCCATGCTAGCATGATCGTGGGAGCCTTTTTGGGGTTTGCAAAAGGACGTGCAATGACGTCAAGTTGCGTGCTTCTTGTTTTGCTGAGTTCATCCGTGACAAAGGTGCTTGGAGGATCATGGGACTGAGTAAGTAAGGTTGTATCTTCCCGTCAGCCGTTAAGTATGCTTTCGTCCCAAGGCATGATTTCGTTGAGCGGCTTCTTAATTTCAAGCCTGTGACTGTGCCTAGGACACCCGTGATCTCCGTTCAGACGGCGGGGCAGAAACCGCCGAGCCTGCTGTTTCGGAGGAGGAGGACAAGAAGGCCCGGCAGTCTTGCCGCAAGTGACATTTGTGCAAGGCAGTTTCGCGGATAGGAGATGGACGAATCTGCTTGCGCTTGGCGGTGCATGTATTCTTCGAGGAAACCCTTTTTAAACATGCTCAATTCTAGCATGTCATCTTATTCGGATGCCTGGCAAGACTGCAAGTTGGAGGAAATGCGGTGGAAGCTTCGAATCTTTGTCTCGGTACTGACATCGAACTTAACTGGTTGTAGAACTTGCTTTTGACCTTGTTAGCCGTTGGTTGGGGAACTTGTGCTTGTGGCTGTTGACTCAGTCTCAAGCTCAGGTGCTAACCCAACTCGGGTGGGTTCAGGATCAGTATGTTCCAGCTGGACAGGTGCTTTGCATATTGTCGTTAAGCCCTAATCCTCAAACCCTCCTGAACCCTAAACCCTATACTCTAAAACCCAAACCCTACACCCTAAACCCACCGAAATCCTAACCCCTAAACTCTAAACCCTATATGACAAACCTTAGAGCCTTAGCAGCCTCTGCTGGTTTAGTTTAAGTTACCACAACAAGGAAAATGTATTACTACAGATCCCGGATCTCTCTTACGATTTCCCTAAAAGATTCCTCTTACGGTTTCCCTAAAGAACCCAGTTCAACGCCGGCAGGATGAAAGCCCTGAAGCCTTGGCAGCGCGGCAGCGGAAGCAGCGGATCCTCACGGCTTTGCCCGAAGCTCAGGGCTTCAAGAGCCCAGGGTTTAGGATATTTTGGGGGGTTTTGAGGTTGAGGATATAGAAGGTTCGGGGTTTGCGGTTCTTGGGGGTTTCGGTCGTGCCCTGACACTCGAGTCTTCCGTTGCTAGGGCCGCTAGGGTACCATCCCAATCCCTAAACCCTAAGCCTTGCGAGACATCAAAAGTCCGTTGCACTTTAAACTATTATATTATTATGATTGCTATGATTACTATCTTTACTATCGTTACTATCTTTACTATCGTTACTATCTTTACTATCGTTACTATTATTACAAAAAAAGCCGGAGGAAGAAGCCGACTACGGATCAGCTCCGACGCCGCTTCACGGAGCCGGAGGGCCCGGAGTCGGCGAGTCGGATTTGGGGTTCAGGCTTTAGGGTTTGTAGGGTTTAGGGTTTAGGGTTTTTTGAAATTGTTAAGGGTTTGGGTGCCAAAAACGTTTTGACCGAAAGTTTTGACCGAGTTTTTTTTTGGAACCATGTTTTGAGTTTGGTGGGCCGGGGCTGGCTTCAGGGTTTCGAGTTTTAGGGTTTCGAGGGTTCCTTCAAAGACTTGCCTGAACGATTCTATGAGGGCGGTGCGGTTTGGGTTGTGCCTTGTAAGAGGCTCTTGTACATGTAGGTANTGTGACTGGAACCTGGTTCTGGGTCGGGTTGGGCTTGAAATTGACGGTTTAGGGCGCTCAACGGCAGCAATGACAAGCAATTTCTATTTATTTCTTTCTTGAGGGTTTAGGGTTTAGGGGTTTAGGGGTTTAGGGTTTAGGGTTTAGGGTGTTCTCTTTGCTGGGCTTGGGTCAGCTGTGTGGGCATCTGCAGATTTGGTTTGGGTTTGGGGGTGGCTTTTTTTTGTGGAGGGGTTTACGGTCCACAGTTGCCCCCTTCAGAATGGTGGGTCCGATGCGGTGGTGGTTTTCGGGTGCAGCCTCTGAGAAGGAAAGAGCAAGTGCAGCAAGGGTACATGGTACATAGGCCATGGCCGTCGCCGGAGAGGAGTCGCGGAACAGGCCCAAGCAGCTATAAGGAATACTATAATGCCCTGAGGGTTGCTTTCAATTACTAGCAGAGTTGCTACAACGGCGTCTATAAGGGTTTCGTTACACAAGTTAAACGGTGAACTTCTAAAAAAGTCTCTACGTGGCCGTGCCCCTCTGGTGATCACTACATGGTCCGGAGTCCCATTGAAGCCAGCGACCCTGGGACCCTAAATCCTAAGTACTAAGCCCTAAATCTGAAACTCTGGCCTCTAATCTTAAACCAAATGCACAAAACCTTAACCCCTAAGCCCGAAATCTTGGTATGATTCATGGTTTTTGATTGTAACAGGGAGAAAAGAGCCTCAACAAGAACAAGTCTCAACCTCGAAACCCCTCAACCTCAACTCTGAACCCTGAACCCTAAACCCCTAAACCCCCTAAGCCCTAAACCCGAAACCCGAAACCCTAAACCCTAAACCCTATAAACCCTAAACCCCTCAACCCCTAAACCCGAAACCCGAAACCCCTAACCCAACCAGGTTTGACCTCAACTCTGATGGCACCTTGGACAAGTCCGAGGTCCGTCGCCTGGTGCGGCAAGGAAGGCCCCGACAGCTTGAACTAGGGTTTTCGGGGCTTTTAGGGGTTTTAGGGGGTTTCAGGGGGTCTCAGGGGGGTTTCAGGGGGTCTCAGGGGGGTTTCAGGAGTTCGGGGTTTGGGGTTTTGGGGGTTTAGGGGGTTTTGGGTTTAGGGTTGCAGGGTTTAGGGGGTTTAGGGTTTAGGGTTTAGGGGGTTTAGGGTTCAGTAGCAAGGGTGGTATTACAGGGTGGTATTAAGGGTTTGGAGTAGGAAGGGGGTATAAAGGGGGTTTACTATGGGTTTTCCATAGCGCCGGGCTAACGAGACAGAAAGCTTAAAAACCCACTTCTCAATTCAAGACTACCCGATAAGCACAAAAAGCGCAGAGCACCGTAAGACCCTATGAGAACCAAACAGTGGACCTAAACGCATAGACCCTCGTCAGCTTTCAGCCTATACTCAACTGTAAATGCTTGAAGGTTTTTGCCACTAAATTCTTATATCCTTCAGGCCCTTCACCGCGTTTTCAACACCGAAGTAGGCCAGGAGTTGCATGCACAAGTCCCAGAAGACCGAAACTTGAAACTACACTCTTCGTCCGAGCCGCCCAATGTAGACCTTGAGTAACCCGAAAGCCTACAATGCCTAAACCCCTGAAGCTCATCGTTCTCTCAAGCGCAGGCCGAAGACCAGCGAGGGCGAGGTGGAGGAGATCTTCAAGCAGCTGGACAAGAACGGCCCGGGGCCCCGAGTTTAGGGCTCTATTGGACTTGTGCTCTGGAAGTTAGGGTGCGTAGGGTTCAGGGAGGCCCTGGAGATTCGAGCGGGAAGTCGGACATGGCCTGGGTGATCGTCAGCTTTCCAGTGAGGAGGATAGTAACCTTGTAGTCACAGAGGGGTCGGGATAATTGCGAGTCTGGTTCCTCAGGTTTCCTTATGATCGTCATACTGTGTTATGAGGGTCCCGAAGCCTAAACCTTAAATGCCAACACGCCAAAACCCCAAGCCCTGAACCGTAGACCCAGAACCCCAAGCTCTAAATCCCAAACCCAAAGCTCTTCAGAGGTTCCTTTAAGGGCTCCTTTAAAGGGGAGCCCCAGTATAGAACCCCATAGCACCCTTTAAAGGCGACCCTACTAAACGCTAAACCCTACACCCTAAACCCTAAACTACAGAACTCTATAGTACCCTTATAAAGGTCTCTTGAAGATCCCTTAAAGGAACCTCTCTAGGGACCCTTAAAGGACCCTATAGTACCCCGTTAAGAGACCCTAAACCCTAAACCCTAAAGCCTAAACCCTAAACCCTTTCTTCGTCCACGGGAGGCGATGGCCGGGTCAGCTTCAACGAGCTGGTGGCCTGGGTCTTCTCGGCCGAGGCCCCCGAAATCTTCCTAGGTCCTAGGAGCCCTTTTGGGGTTTTGGGTTTGGGGTTTGGGGTTGGGGATTAGGGTTTAGGGTTCGGGGTTGAGAGTTGAGGGAGCCTCGTAGCAACCATTGTTGCCCATGAAGGAACCCTTCGAGCAGCCCTCACAGGAACCCTTCAAGGAGGAACCCTACACTGCCCCGCAGGGCCCGGACGCGGAAGAGAGTGAGCGGCTCTTCAGCGACCGGCAGAAGAGCCGCCGCGGGAGCGCGCCCTGAGCCAGGCAAAAGCTGCACACGACGGGTTGCAGAGCTTTTGGGGTTTAAGAGGCCTTTTAGAGGTTGTAGGTATAGATAGGGTTTCGGGTATAGGGCCATAGAGTTTAGGGTAATTATGAGGTCTGGAGATTTGCGTTTCTGGGCTTCAGATGCGTAGTCGAAACAGCTTTACAAGTCGCAGACGGCATTTTCAGGACGCGGGCTTTTACATGGAGGTTCCTTATTGTAATTATTAAGGCCCCAGTATTTCTAATTACCGACCCTTCTTCGGCACGAACTAGTGGCTCGGTGTTGCGAAGGGTTCCGGTGTTCGGATTGTGCAGCAGCGTAGCTGGTCCGGGCTGGTAGAGCAGAAGAACTTGCTCCCAGACGTGAACGAGCCGCCTACAGGGCGACCTTTTCCATAGGAAGAATGACCTAAGCCGCAAGCCCTAAACTAAAGCTCTAAACTCTAAGCCCTAAACCCTAAACTCTAAACTCTAAACCCTACACCCTAAGCCCTAATTCGCGAGACGACGTTCCCCGATGTCCTCACGAGAGGTTTGGGGAGGACCCCTTTGCGAAGACTCGGAGCCGATGAGTTGCACACAACTGGGCTCTTGTTGACTTGAGGAATTATCCCATAAGGGTTCCTTTACGGGATCTATAGGGTTCCTTTATTAAGGGTGTTAAGGAGTCTAATTTTTAAGTTACTATACTGGGGATATATAAGGGCTCATTTAAGGGATCTATAAGGGTTCCCTTAAGGGTTTAAGGATTTAATTTAGGTTGCCATAAGAGGGATCTATAAATAACATGGTTTCCTGATTATGGTAATTTAAGTTAAGTTCCTTAATTAATAAGAACCCAGACAAGGGTCATGCTACGGGTTACTCTAAGGGTTGCTACAGGGATACTATAAAGATTGCCACAGAGTTGCTAAAGGGTTTTCCGATAAAGTGGTACAAGAAGACTATTCTAAGGGTTGCATCCTGGCACTATTAGACTATCTTAGCAGCTGTGTAGGCGACCTTTAACCTTTTGGGGTTTATGCAATTTGTACCATAGTTGCAAAGGTTAACCTTTTTGCGGCCAGGGCACTCAGTCCCCTAAGCTATGAGGGTTACTATCAGGGTCGCTACTGGGGTGCTGTAAGGGTTATTATATGGGTGACAATAAATAACGGTTACTGTGAGGTTTGCTGTGAGGGTTGCGTCATAAGACCTCCTCTGAGGGTTGGGGGTCTCTAGGGTTACTCCAACTATATTTGAGGCGACCCTCCGAGACCGCATGTGGGTGAGTCACCGCGGAAATGAATTCGGACTCCCAGCCCTCATGGCCCGTCGAGTGGACGCTCCATCCTAAGCCCTAAACCTAAACCCCAAGTCAAGCCTCGGTGCCCTGCGGCCGGGAGGCCCGCTCGTTTGGCATTGAACCTTTAAGAGGTCCGGCGTCAAAAGATTTCAAGGATGGGGTGGCATCGCAGAACTAGGCACACCAGGGTCCGAGTCCGGAGTACTTGCGCTGGGTCGTTTCGGCCTTCATTGACGTTTGTTGTGGCGTCTTTCTGAAGTTCTCGTGCAAGGTCAAGGAGCCGAGATTTGGTGAGTAAGCTGTGCATTCCCAATCATGTTTTTGCACGACGGGCTGTCACAAACCCTGCCTCCCCCGAAAAGTTCCAAAGTGAACTGCAGAAGATAGGCTACAACGCATATCAATGCCCCCTTAAACCTTAAATACTGAACCCGACATGCCTCTACTTAGATCTCTACTTCGGTCCGTGAGAGGTGTGATTCTGCGGTTCAGAGAGGGATGAAGTCTGACGGGTTCCGCATCGGATTCCCACTTGCTTCTAGCCGCATGTCCATCATCTTCGTGACTTAAAGAGACCGTGCAGACGTTGTCTGGCCAAGTGCTGCCACTTACGACCATGGCGGCTGATGCCGAGCCTTTCGGCAAGGAGACACCGCGAATCGTGACTCGGCGGACAAACTCACGTACTTTGCCAGCGTGGAAGCTTTGGAGCAAGATCTCTCGGTTCAGTGGCATCCTGGGGTCTAGGCGGAGAAGGCTATGGGAATTGTCCAGCCTCCCTGGCTGCAGTGTGTTGAAGCCTCACCCATTCTAAGTCTGTGAATCCTTGCTTCATCACACTGATGGTTTGGCCGAACACCCTGTTGCACAAGTCTTCTCCCTGAAGCTTGTAACTCGTGTCCGAAATACAGGCTGAAGAGATCCGCTTTCACGGACTTGACTTAGGATTCTGTTGTATTCCAGTCCTCTACATGCCTGCCAACCCTGACCCAAAACTTTGCTGCTCTCTGTGCCAGAGCCTGAATTGGAGCTTACGCTAAGACCGAGGCACTCTTGGGCCAGAAAGATGCCCTTAACTTCGCGCTCTACCAGCTCGTGCAGGCGAGTCTCCGAGTGAGGGGCCGCCTGGTCTGGGTGAAAGGAAAACTTTTAATATGGGGGTCGGAACAATCATCAGCATCTTGCCTTCAATTTCGGGTTCCTTTACGGCGTTTACGAACAAGTTTTTATATCATACCTCAGAACCAAAATAGAGCTATTCAGGTCCCTGTGTGACAGAATCTCGTTGGCACTGAGATGGAGAGATACCCTAAACCCTAAACCCTAAGCCTGAGAGCTTCTGATAGACGCAACTCTGGGATTTCTTCCGTAGTTCTCTCTGTGCCCTGGCTTCCCCGCTCCTGAACTCCATGGCTGTTTCCCTATAGAACTGAAGCAATCCCCTCGGAAGCCCTGAACCCTAACCCCAAAGTAGTTTCAGAGCTAATGCACGCACCAAGAAGCTTGTGGGGGGTGTACGAACCCCAGCCTTGCAGCCGGACCTTCTTATTGGGTCCTTAAGGGGTCCAGGGCCCTAGCTATAAGGTCCTTGGAAGCCTAGGGTTAGTGACTTGGGACTGTGTAATAACCCCGTGCTGTTACGTTTAGTCTTGACATGTCCGTGTTCGGTTTTGATGGTTTTCCGTGGAAAAACGATAAGAAGAAAATAAAACGATAACGAAACGATAACGCATTTTTCGTGGTAAAACGATAAGAAGAAAATAAAACGATAACAACAGCCAGGGATAAGGGTGTTATTATACAACCCCACTTGACTCAGTGGGTCCCTGATAGCTCGGAGCGGGTCGCTTGGGCGAGGCATCTGTCAGAATCAGAAGATGCAGTACTTAATAGAGGGGCTTAAAACATTGCCAACACCGTTTTAGGGGTTCCTTATATTATACATATAGTATACTGGGCCCCAAAACTCTGTTTCTAAGTTTTAATTGTTAAGGCCCCTATAGTAGGTCATCGTTTAGGTTTCGCCCCTCTTGTGAGGAGATCTGTGTACACATGTGTTATTCAGACCGTCGCCTGGAGTTGAGAAGCCCAAACCCTAAACCCCAAACCCTGAACCCTAAACCCCGAAGCGAAATAAAATCCGCAGGCGCGGAGGTCGCAACCCATCGAGGCTGGGTTTCTTCGCAGAAAGCAAGCCCCCAAGCCCAATCTCAGCGTTGTCGGAGGTTTCAGGGGTTGAGATTTGCTTGTCTTCGTGGATTCAGGTTGCGCAGGATGCAAAGCCGAGGATTCAATGTCGCTTGCAACAGCCTATAAAGCACTTTCCCCCATGACCCTGGACTTCGGGTTTAGGATTTAAGAAGAATCACAGGTCTGCTCAGGCGCTCACGAAGGTTTCAGGCTGAGCCAATCTCAGTCACTGAAAATGGAGAACGGTGAGCACAGGTGCTGGTGCTGACGCCGAATGACCAGCCAGCTGTGCCCTGTTGCGCCGACGCTGCTGCCATCTGTGCTTCCCTAGGCAGGACTTTAAACTTCGTCCGCCCTGTGAGTCTACTGCAACTTTGTGGCGTTCTTCATTTCTTACGCTTATGATCCATTATTGCAGGTCTATGGAGTATCCTTTGCTGGAGCATCGTATGCTAGATCGTCGTTGCTTCAGGCTACGAGCACCGTGTGGCCAGCAAGAACTACATGGTGCTCGAGGCAACTGAGGGACGTGATCTGCGAGAGACTCACTTAGCTGGAAGCCTGCTGATACAAGCTTGGCTTGATTTGCAGAAATTGGTTGAGTTGAACCAGTTCGACCCGGATTGCCCTAAGCCCAAAGCCCAAGCCCTAATATCCCAAAACCCCAAACCAAGGCAATTCAGAAGTTCAGACCGCATCTGCTGGCTGCACCCTCAGATTGCAGTGGGAGTGGTCAGGCAGAGGCTCGAAAGATCCTCAGTTTGGGCACTGTGGGTGGTTGAGGGTTTTGAAGGGGCGACGTCACTCGGTTTGGCTCTCCACTCAAACCAGAATGAAGATGGGAAACCACTGCCAAGACCTGCAACCACCCTCTCTGGGCCGCCATTACCCGTCTCAACCCACGACCCACAATGCAAACCCCAGGCCCAGACCTCATGCCTCGAACCTCAGTCCCAAAACCCTTTTGTTGGAGCCTGCCGAGGGTACGGCAAGTCTCTGAGACCCCTCTCAGCTCGAAGCGCCTCCTGCCATGGCGCTTCGACGACGGACCTGCGCTCCGTCCGCTGCGCAGTGAGGATGGATTTGGAATTGCTGCGCTCCCGCAGTGGCGGCGACCGGGTATCTGGGCAGCAGTTGCAAGTTGAGCCATGTCTGTGCAGAGGCAGGTGGTACGGGTAAGTGAGATGTAAGTGGGGTCCAAGCCAACATGAAAGAGCGACATGAAGCATTGGGCGACCGAGCCAAGGAATGTAGGCATCATGTTCCTACACTATACTGCACTATACTATACTATACTATGCTAGACTGTACTAGAGTGTACTATACTAGACTAGGCTATACTACATACACTACACTACACTACACGACACTACACTACACTATACTATGTGATGCTGTACTATAACATGAGATCCTGGATTCGTGATCTTCTATGCTTTACTCTTGCGGATGCAGAAGCCAACGAGCGAGTCAGTACAGGAGCCCAAGTGGCAGGTTTGTGGGGCTGAGGCTGGAGCTCCTGATGGCCTTATAAATGCGAGTTTCGCATAGTATAGTAGAGAAGAGTACAGTATAGTATAGTAGAGTCTAGTCTAGTATAGCTTAGAAATAGTCTAGTATAGTATAGTACAGTATAGTATAGTACAGTTTAGTATAGTAGAGTATAGTAGAGTATTAGAGAGCATAGTCGAGTATAGTCTAGTCTAGTAGAGTATATCTTCTCCTTCCCAGGTCGCCTTCGACCTGCTAAAGCGCTGGATCTCGAATGCCTTTCTTCGCGAGGTGCGTGACACGGCCCCGGTGGCCTGGATTTGGTTTACGGTTTGGGGGTTCAGGGGTTCAGCGGTTCAGTGTTTAGGTGTTTAGGTGTTTAAGGTTTAGGGGTTTAGGGGTTTGGGGGTTTAGGGTTTTTTGATTTAGGGTTTAGAGTCTGGATTGCATCGAGTTGGGTCTGATGTGTGTTTCTCTCGTCTCGCCGGTGTGTGCAGGGCTCCTTCCGCGCTTCTCGCGGTTGTGCATCCAATCTTTGCCTCTTTCATGATTCCCGGTGCGTGATTTCTCAAGGCACCCTCCAAAGCCGCTGAGCCAAGTTTCACACGCCAAGGCGGGCTGCCCCTGGCAATCGCTGACCCGGGCACTGGAGGTGGCTCTCCGAGTGTCTGCGCGGGTGTTGACTTGGCGGGGAGGGAGTTGGAGGTTTCAACGTGGAGAGTGTGGGAAGAATGCCATGCAGCATGGCGATGGTTTGCTTCAAGCTACGCGCCCCGAAGCCTTGCCAAGCTCCGTAGGAGTCGCGGCGGCGACGCTGGCGTGAGGCTCGCTCCGAGGGCACCGACCTGGAGCTCGAACCTGGGCCTCGAAAAGGAAGGGAGTTCAGGGGGAGGCACGGTAGGTCGCTTTCGGGAGCAGGTGAGAGCCGCTTTGTTGCGTAAGGCTCTAGGCTCTTTGCAGCTCCGTGCAGCACGGCTTCGGAAGTCGCCGCTCTCGTTTCGGCTTACAGCCCCAATGTCAGTTATACCATTATACCAAGCACAGACCGCGCAATGCCCAGGATCCCATCACAGAGGCGGACCTCCGAAAATCGCTGGTCCATGCCTACAAGGAGCTGTTGCCCGAGCTCTTCCAGCCTTTCCCGCAGATCTTCCTTTGGCCTGTATTGTTGGGTGAGTCGTTGTCGTCTTTCGCGTGCTGCTGAACCAAACCCTAAACCCTGACCCTGAATGCCCTATAGGTTGGCTTTTCTTGGATTGTGTAGTCAATTAATGTGGTTGTTCTGCTGGCACTTCGAGGGATCCTCTTACTTCCGAACAATCACACTCCAGCGCTGTAGACATTGATGCAGACATCCCAATACCCCCTATTGCCGATGATTCATGTGATTCTGCCTTGATCTGCCTTGGTCCTGGGCCCTACCGGATTTAGGTAGCTTGGAGAGTTTATAGGGTTTCGAGACGGTGGCATGAGTAGGGGCTGGCTGCCCTGGGCCCCTAAACCCTGAAAAGCCATAAACCCTAAACCCCGAAGCCCTAAGCCCTAAACCCGGAAGCCCTGAACCCTGAACCCTGCAGCCCCAAACCCCGAAGCCCTAAACCCTAAACCCTTATAGGAACCCTTGACGGAACCACTAAAGGAACCCTTAAAGGAACCTTTGAAGGAGCCTTTAAAGGAACCCTTAACGGAGCCCCTAAAGGAAGCCCTAAAGTTGGCACCACAGGAGATGCCTGAGTCTGTGCTCCGGGTCGTGGCAGAGGCGAAGCTAAAGGCGATCCCCTCGAGAGGGTTTCGGGTTTAGGGTTTGGGGCTTCGGGTTTCAGGCTTTGGGTTTAGGGTTTCGGGCTTAGGGCTCAGGATTGCGGGTTTAGCAAGGGTTTTGGGTTTCGGGATTAGGGTTTCGGGTGTCGGGTTTAGGATTTCAGGTTTTGGGCTCAGGGTCCAGGGTTTCGGGTTCGGGAGGCCTTGGGGCCGGATCCCTTAATGAAGGCAGGTGGGGTAATCCCAAGAGAAGACTCCTTATATAAGGGATCCTTAATCCTAAACCCTAAACCCTAAACCCTATAAAACCTATACCCTATAAGCCCTAAATAGCTACCTACCTTCATCCCACCTTTTGAGGCCTCCAATGTATCTAGTTGAGAACAGGACGAGCTGTCCATCTTCCAGCTCGGGCACTTTCCGGACACGGGTGAAGCACCTGGCTGGCAGTTCGATTTCGAGTTCTGACCAGATATACCATATAAGATATAGTTTATTTATATAACAATAACTTTTAAATGTGTTACTTGTAACGCGCATAATAATACATAATATCAGGGCCAGCGCGCTTGACAGGTGCTGGAGCACTGGAAGTGGTACCTCTTCTGTCTGACTTTCGAAAGTCGAGAGTTCACCTCCAACGGTGTCCATTGGGACAAGCATCCTGCGCCCGGGACTGCAGATTATTGGGCTTCTTCGGCTTTCCTCTGCTTTGGTGTGGTACTGCTATGTAGTATATACGACAAACTATACGCTATATTCGTATGCCATAGACTTTATAGTTTGTACTCTACGTAGGCTATATATAGGTTATATACTACATACTGCAAGTCCGCCGCACCGTTAAACTGCTGAGTTGTGAACGCACCCCTGTGACCGCTGTGTTGGACCGCGCCACACCTTGCATCATCACTGCAGAGGCACAAGACTCCATGCAGCTGACCGTCAAAATAGCGTGAACAACCGTGAAACAACAGTGAAACAACAGCAGACAACTGCAAACCACACCCAAATTATCGTGAAGCTACCACCAACCACCGTGAAACTTGTTTCCACAAGCAAAGCACCCTTATCATCCAATGAATCACTGCTAAATTGACTTGTTGACATGGGCTCAGTGTTCCAGGCGGTTTGCTTCAACGCACCCGTTTAACTGATGGGTTGGACATATACATGCACGCACACACTATATAGCATTCTACGTGCTGTGTTGTATGCAATAGATTGCAGGCTTCTGCTTGTCTGACAACGTGTGGTTGTTCCTGACATGCACTGCAGCGGTCTGGACCAGGCTTTGGGGAATGCTCCTCAATCGTTTTGCCAGATTTCAATAACCGTGTCGAGACATGTGACCGCATCGCAAAGGACTTGGCCTACCCCTGCATTGTACGAGTGCCTCTGGACTTCGTGGACCTGCAGATCTTGGCAAGAATCTTCAAGGCTCCACGGAGTAAGTTGCAAACTAGCCGGAAGTGCACTCCCGCAATGGCTGCGTCTCTTCCCTAACCCTGACACCTCAAATACTTTAAATCAGCAAGTTCGATGCGCCGGCATTCCTTCAAAGACCCCCAGTTTAGTACCAATCCCTGTAAAACTCTTCAAAACCTTTAAATAAGCCAACCTTACAGAACCCATAAGGCTCTCTAAAGCCGTACAAGAAGCCCTGTACAACTCGCAAACCCTAAACCCTAAACCCTGAACCCTAAAACCCAACCCTAAACCCTAAGCCCTAAAACCCTTGAGCACGAGAAAGGGTGCAGTTCAACTTAAAAAAAACCTTGAACACTTCATGAGAACCCCTGCAGAACCCTAAACGAGAGGTGCAACCCTAAACCCTTAACCCCTAAACCCAAAACCCCTAAACACCTAAACCATAAAGCCTAAACGCCTAAACCCTAAACCCTAAACATCCCCAAACCAACAAAGAGAGGTGCAGATCACGGTGTCCCGGATGGGCCGTGAAGCCCTGCGCCTGCTACCGAGCGAGGCCTCGGGGGTCGCCCTGACCGGGTTCCTTCAAAGGGATCCGTATACTGAAAGGGATCTATAAGGGTTCTATATAGAGGTTTCGGGTTTTTGGGGTTTCGGGGTTTTAGGGTTTTCGGGGGGTTTTAGAGTTCCAGTTTTAGGGTTTTAGGGTTTTAGGGTTTTAGGATTCTAGAGGCTTGGGGTTTTAGGGTTTTGGGTTTCGGGTTCTAGGGTTTTTAGTGGGTTGACCCTAAACCCTGAACCCGAAGGCCTTTCGGTGTTTAAGTGTAACTCCGTTTGGTTTGTGGTGCTTTCCAAGGTTTCGCAGATCCTCAGACGTGTTTAGATTCCTCTGATGATTCTTGTAGGGGAAGGATGCGCATCCTTTCACAGACCCGGCTTATGCCGCTCTGCCGCCCACTAGGCTGAAGACAGGGGTCGGAAGCATGTGTATAATTATTCCTGAGGCTTATTCGCTAGAAGGGCCCCCCAAATCAGGTCCCCCATCTTGACGCAACCCTCGCGGAGGAGGATGGCTGTGAGGAGATCGTGCACCTGGTTATGCACGGAGGACCTTTCCGGTGTGTTACCCCGTTGCGTGAGAAGCTGCCCCCCTCCTCCCCAAACCTACAGTCTCCTTAGGATTCTCTAATTCTAAACCTCTTGTTCCTGTAAACCGCAAGAGAATCTTAAAGACAATGTTTTTATGATGGTTCGAGGGGTCTTAGCAACCCTAAACCCTAAAAACCCCTAAAAACTTTCCCCGAAGCCCTGGATCTGAACCCTCATGTCTCAACCCTGCTAAACCCTGAACCTTAAACCCTAACCCCGAAACAAATCACCCTCAGTCCTGACCCTGAACCCTATCTCTTAAACCCGACCCCGAAAACCCTACTAACCTCGAAACCAGGAACCTGAAAACCTGCTAAGCCGTAGACCGCGGACATAAAACTCGAAACCCTAAACCCGCGAAACCCTACTAAACCCGAAACCCTAAACCTCCCCAAACCCCAAACGAAAAATCCTAAAGCCTATACTCTGAACCCATACTAGTAATAAAATTCATGATAATAATAATAGTAATAATAATAGTAATCATAATAATAGTAATAGTACTAGTAATAATAACAATAGTACCCATAATAATAACAGTAATAGTAACCATAGTAATAATAGCCCACCACTCTGAGCCCTCAACTCCCAAAAAATCCCTTCGCTTCGCTTCACCAGGACTCTGGGCGCCAGTCCTGGGCTTCCCCGGCTGGAATTTAGGGCTCAGGATTTAGGTTTAGTAGGTGTCAGGCACTAGGGCTTAGGGTGTAGTGCTTAGGGTTTGGACTTTCGAGTTGAGGGTTTTTAGTTTAGGGTTTAGGGTTCAGGATGGTGGGGTCCCAGGCCCGCGTAAAACCCAAAGCTAGGCCCAAATTCAACTGTGCCGGAAGGTTGTGTTTGTTGAGAGGACCCTAAACCCCTACACCCTTAAACCCTAAACCCTAAAACCCCCAACCCCTAAACCCTGAACCTGTAAACCCTTGCACCCTTGAGGCCTTAAGTTCCTTAGATGTTTAATTCGTAAACCCTAAAACCCCAAACCCTAAACCCCAAACCCTAAACCCCAAACCCCAAACTCTAAACCCAAGAACCCTAAAGCCCCAAAGCCCCCCCAAAATCGGCTTCTCTTCCAAGGCTCTCGGCCTCCGTTGCGGGAGGTCGACTTCGTTGGTGCCGTGGTCCAGCTCGGCCACGACCTGTGCCCTTGAAGGAAGAACTGGGTTCCTTTAAGGGTTCCTATAAGGGTTCCAGAACAGGGTTTCCTTTAAGGGTAATTATAGGGTTCCATAACAGGGTTCCTTTAAGGGTTCTTTTAAGGGTTCCTTTAAGGTTTCATCTAAGGGTTCCTATAGAGGGGATTCCTTTAAGGGTTCCTGTAGGGGAGGGGGGGGGGTTCTGTGACGGTTCCTAGAGGGGGGTTTTTCGAAGGGTACTACAAGGTATTAAAAGGGTTTGGAGTTCAGGAGCTGTAATGGATTTTTCACGGTTAATGATTTTGAGGGCTCACAAGGGTTTTGGGTATTACTGTAGGTGCTTCTTGTTACAGGATTTGAGGGAAGCTTTAGGTGCTGGGCTTCAACACCGGAGGCAAACCCTCGGGCACCTTGCGGTGAGCCCGAAAGCGGAGAGTAGATGCCCTCGAAGGCTTTAGGATTCAGGGTTTAGGGTTTAGGGGCCCATAGATGTTTAGAGTTTAGGGTTTGGGGTTCAGGGTCTCGGAGCTCCCAGAAGCCCTCGGAAGCCCTCCGCCCGAGGCACTGCTTCGAAGCTTTCGCGGAAAAGACGGCTTGCATCCTCGATTTCGACGAAGTGCAGGATTTTTGCAGGGCCTGTGTGGGGAGGCGCCGAGTCCGCTTGCGTGGGTGCGCGGAAAACCTGCTAGGTCATGACCGTTGGCAGGGGGGAGCCTGAAATTCGAAAAGATCAGAGACTTAAAACCCCTCTTACAGTAACCCTTACCCTTATAGAGTCCTTCTAGTAACCCTTATAGTAACCCTTTAAAGATCCGAGACCAGGCACATCATCCCCGTGCAGCGCGAGCGGATCTGCAAGATCGTTGCTTGCGACGGGACGCAGCATCATCCGCGCTCCTTGGTGGATCATCTCTGGGGAGGCTCTGCCCGGTTACTATAGGGGCCTTAGTAATTACCTAGGGTTCCTTTTTCAGGGATCCTTTTAGGGTTCTATAAGGGATCTATACTAGAGTTGTATATTAGGGGCCTTAATAGTTACCTATACTATTTTTGGGGGTATTTTATTTATAGTATAATGGGCCCCAAAACCCTATCCTAATTATTAAAGCCCCTATATTAGGAAGTGTGTTCATGCCTTTTCTGAAGGCATGGTACCATTGCTGATGGTGGTTTTCGTTGTTGACGGAAGCGCAGCAGGCTGCGCTGCGAATATTAGAGCAGTCTATCTGTGATAGCGGGCCTTCAAGTCGAACTCCAGTCAACCATGTCTTGGCTGCTTCCATCGATAAGTTGCAGCTGCTGAGGCTATCGGATACCACAGGTGGGCCGTGGGGCCGTGGGGAAGGGACCGGCGGTTTGTTGGATTCAGCTAGCCCAGGATTTCTGCAGTTTGTCCTTGAGTTTTCTTGGAGTCCCGAGCACACATCAGAGACCCCAAGATTTGCAGAAGATTCATTGAAGAAATCGAACAGTGCTGCAGAGATTCGTGGGTTTCCGACATTTCCTTCATTTCGGGGCCCCAATGCTGGCACAAGCAAGCCTTCCGTTGTTGACGCTTGAAGTCGGGAGTGGCCGGTGCGCATAGGGTCCCAGATCGCCCTTCAAGGGGAGATTCCTTTGACTATAGAATTCAAAGCCAAAAGCACAAAAGAGGAGCTTTTGCAAAATTGAGGGGCATTGGGCTCTCTGGGTACCAAGTAGGGCCCGAAGTCAGGCAACTAATGTAGGAGCCTAAATACTTACTAGTACTATTTTTGGGGGTTCCTTATTTTAATTATAGTATAGTATAGTATACACCAAAACCCTATTCTAATTATTAAGGCCCCTCTATTGTGGAGACAACGGGTTCCAATCCTGATGAAGGGCCGCTCAGACGTGCTCACAACGGGCCATGAGACCTAAATGCCAGCATGTTGAGGCCAATGTGGGAAACATTCAGATCCTGATCTCAGAGCCCCTCCGGGAGCTGCCGCAGAGACTTAACTCCCTGCACCCTCAACCCTTAATTCTAAACCTGAAATCCTCAACTCTAAACTCTAATCTAAACCCAACCCTAAAACCCTAAACCCTCACCTCGAAACCCTCCACCCTAAACTACGGAACCCTCTTGTACCCTTTGAAGGGGACCCCACTAAACCCTAAACCGGTGGCACAAAGCGGCCCAGGTGGAGCTGATACGACGTGAGAGCCGGCGCCAGCGCGCCTCGCTAGACGGCCCGGGGCCAGGCGCAGCAGTACTGTAATGTGCGAGTTTCCGAAAATTAGGGGTACCGTATTTTGGGGTCCTTATAGTAAGGATCCTACTGTATAGGGTACTATGTTAGGGTCTCCTATATTCGGAAACTCCCATGTAGGGACCTTCATAATTAGAATAGGGTTCCTTTAAAGGGGTCTATAAGGGCTGCTATAAGGGCTACTATAAGGGATTTAGGGATATAGGGCTTTAGAAAATTTGAATAGGGTTTTGGGGGTTCCTGTTTATAGTTGTAGCATGATATACCACCAAACCCTATTCTACTTTTTAAGGCCCCTGCAGTAGGGCTTTCAAAGGGTTTCACTGGGCTTAGGGTTTAGGGGTAGTAGGGCTTTTGAAGGGTTGCATAGGGTTGCGACGGTTCCTTGTGCCGAGATTTAAGATTTTAGGACTGAGGCTCCTTGGTGCAATGTTCAGAATTCGGAGTCTCTGGTGCTACAGTTTAGTAGAGGTCTTAATCTACTATTGTGGGGGTTCCTTACTATAGCTATACCCGCCGCACCCTAAACCGTGAACGCCCAAAACCCCTAAACCCCTCCTCCCTAAACCCGCAAAAACCCTAAACCCTTAAACCCTAAACCTCTCTATCCGATAGAACCCTGAATGTTAATGGTATTCGTGGGCAAGGTGAAAAAATTCGTGGGCAAGGCCAAGACTCTCAACACGGACCTTGCCCCCGCTTTTTTTTTGATCTTCTTCACCAATTTCCTTGCCTTAAGCACCAAAATTCGTGGGGCAAGGCTCGGGGCCCAAACTGCCGTTTTTTCGGCCTTAGGGTTTCGGCTTTAGGGTTTCGGCTTTAGGGTTTCGGCAGGGTGCCGTGTAACGTTCGTAGAAGGCTCTGTAGGGTTTGGTCTAGGGTTTAAGGCACTGGGGCTCTTGGAAATGATAAACTTTATGTTTTAAAATGTTATTGGATTCTTTGGGCTCTTGAGATGATAAACTTTATGTTTTCTTAATGTCATGGGATTCTTTGAGCGGGTGGGTTGTTGTCTCAATCTAAAACCACTAGCTTGACTAGAGACCGCTCGACCCGGAGCTGCTGAACTCAAAACCCTAAACCCTAAACCCTAAACCCTAAACCCCAAAGTTTTAAAGCCCAAACCCCACACCCTTAAGCCCTAAACCTCAAAGCAATAGTAACAAACCAGAAATCACCCGCACCCGGGAGGCGACGCTCCAAGCTTCCACGGAATCCCGGACGGTTCGCTCGAGTTTCAGGCGCCTTGGCTCCAGGGTTTAGTTGAGGGTCTCAGGGTTCAGGGTTTCAGGGTTTAGGATTTGGGGTTTCAGGGTTTCAGGGTTTAAGGGTTTAGGATTTAGGGTTTCAGGCTTAGGGTTTGGGGTTTAGGATTTAGGATTTAGGATTTAGGGTTTAGGGGTTCAGGGTTTAGGGTTGGGGGTTTAGGGTTTCATTGTTTAGGGTTTCAGGGTTGAGGGTTTTAGGGTTTAGGGTTTCAGGGTTTAGGATTTAGGGTTTCAGGGTTTAGGGTTTACGGTTGAGGGTCTGGGATTTAGGGTTTCAGGGTTTCAGGGTTTAGGGGTTGAGGGTTTTGGGAGTTGAGGGTCTCGGGGTTTAGGGGTGGGGGTTTAGGGTTTCAGGGTTTGTGGCGAAGCACAGAGATCATGTTCCCGCACAAGCCGAAGCTGCTATGCTTCTATGAACATCCGGACCCCAAGGTGCTCCTGGATTTGGTCACTCAGAACCTCGGCTGGAAGAAATGTATGCTGCCTTCGCAGTGGGCAGTTTGACCTGGGACTATACTACTACACTACACTACACTACACTACACTACACTACACTACACTACACTAAACCATACCATCTAGACCATACCATACCATACGATACTGTACTATACGGGACTCCAAGCTAAATATTGTATCATAAAGATCCTACCCCTTCTGCAGCGGGAAGTCAGCCCCTGAAGCTTTGCCCCGAGTTTTCCGGCGCGACTCCAACCCGAGCTCTGAGGAAATCAGCGGTTTAGCGGTTTAGGGTCCCGAAACCCTAAACCCTGATCTCTAAACCCGCCAAATCCTAATCCTGAACCCTAGCGGTTCCGCTCTGGGGCCTCGGGGCATCGAAGTCCGAAAGCTTCCGAGGTTGGTGTGTGAGCGACTTTGCGCCACACGTTGGAAAATCGAGGCCAACAGCAACTTAAATGAAGTCGAACATCTAGGAACATGATTGGGCCGCAGGGTTCCGTGGAAAGTCTATTCAGGGCGAGTTGTCTGGAAGACATAGCACCGGTTGCCAGTTTTCCGATTTACCAGGTTGAGTCTTGACTTGCGGCATGCGTACCTGGCATAGGTGTGGCCTCCCCAGCCGCCATGTAAGACACATTCCTTACACAAGAAATGTTCTTTGGTCATCTGAGAATTGCGACTCAAAAGCACAGCTGCGTTGACGGCAGGGTGAGCCGCCGGCGAAGCTCGACGACTACGCCAGGCAACTTGGCCTTAAGCCCTCAAAAAAAAACCGCCAGCCCTAAACCCTAAACCCTAAACCCTAATCCCTAAACCCTAAACCCTAAACCCAACCCTAAACCCGAAACCTCGCAGCTCTTGCGGGTCTTTTTCCGCTGGGCTGCGGCCCCTGGGCCGACCTTCTCCCGCTATGTAGTAGTAGTAGTAGTAGTAGTAGTAGTAGTGGTAGTGGTAGTGGTAGTGGTAGTGGTAGTGGTAGTGGTTGTTGTTAGTAGCAGTAGTAGTAGTAGTAGTGGTAGTAGTAGTAGTAGGAGTAGTAGTAGTAGTAGTAGTTGTCGTTGTTAGTAGAAGTCGTAGTCGCAGTCGCAGTCGTAATCGTAAGTTGTTTTTGGTCATTGTGTAACCGTTTGCTAGTGTCACCTCTACTCTTACTCTTAATATTGCTCTTGGTGTAATTGCCGTTTTTCTTGAAACTGATGACCAATCCTTTACCAGGTACCTGGACAAACTGGCATACCTGGCACCGCTGCCTCCGGTGGAGGCATATGATTCGGAGCCTGCAGTCGTGAAACCTGGAGCCAAAACGATAGCGGATGCAAAAAGCCGAAACCCAAAACACAAAGAAGCCAAACTGCTGGTACGTCCCAAGCCCGAAGCAGCCTGGTTCTCGTTCGGGACGCGGTGACACGCGCTGTGCAGCTTTTCAGTCCTGACAGAAGGTTCTGGTTTTAGTCGTACCATAGTACACTAACTGCATTCTTGTATGCACTTCGCCAAAGTTCTTACAGGAAACCCACTTCAGGTGAAGCAGATCCCCAGACCGAGACCCTAAAACCCTAAGCAGTAAACGTCCCGATCCTCAAAACCTTAAAACCCGAAACCATGGAACCCTGAGGCCTTAAACCTTAAACCCAAAAGCCTTAAACCTCTAGGCCCTAAACCCCGAAACCCTAAACCCAAAACCCTAAACCCTAAACCCCGAAACCCTAAACCCCAAAACCCCTGAACCCTACTTCAGATCATTGAGATGCAGCTCACGCAGCCCTACCTCCAGCGGATGAAGGGCTCGAGCTCGGAGGTCCCACTGACCTGGTTTTTTTCGCAGGTCTTTATCATAAAAGCCTAACCCTAAACCCTAAACCCTAAACCTTGAAGCCCAAAACCCTGAACCCTTAACCCTCAAGCTTAAGCCCTGAGCCCTTAACCCAAAACCCTAACCCCAAACCCTAGACATCGATACATCGGACCGTGAGAGTTTGCCAGATGCCAGTGAATTAAAGGAGTTTCTGTACTGTTTAGGGTACAGGGTTCAGGGTTTAGGGTAGAGGCTTTTGCGTTTGCGTTTGCGGCCCCAACAGGGTAGATGGTTCAGAGCTCTTGAGTTGACCCATGCCCGTCAAGCAGTCAGGGTGACCTTTTAGCAGCCTGCAGCAAGAGAACGAACCAGTAATCCGGTTCGGGTTTTAAGGTTTCAGGGTTTAGGGTTTGGGTTTAGGGTAATGCACGGTGCACCACTCAATCGGGATGCTGGGAAACGGCCGGTTTGATGAAGGAGTCCAGGATGGAAGGCCAATGCAGGACACAGCACTCCTTACCTTTGGTTAGTAGGGAATGGAGGAATGGGGTACAATTATAACTACTATTACTGCCATTCTTCCATTCCCTACTAACCAAAGGTAGGCCTCAGGCGCCCAACCTTCAAAGCTTGAAGGTCCGTAATGGCACAGTGACAGTTCCATGCGTCCCCGTCAGGACATTGCGCCGGGCCGCCGCTCTGTTGAGGACAGGTTTCAAGTTTCGGGGTTTGCGGGTTTAGGGTTTAGGGGTATAGGGTTTCGGGGTGTTGGGGATACCATAGAAGCTTGAGTCCTTCGCAATACTACTTCTGAATATTTCTGAGGGCTCCTTATTGCATTTCTACTAGTATACACCTTATAAAGGCACTTTTTTTTACTAATATACCCCAAAGCCCTATGCTAATTTTCAAGGCCCCCGAATTAGATGAAGCCCGTCGCCTCCCTTCGGCATGCTAGCTTCAACCCCAATGTGCCAACAAAGAAACCGAAACAGCGGAACCCTCATTAACAAGTCTCACGGTTTAAGGTTCTAGGGTTGTGGGCTTTAGAGTTTAGGGCGTTAAGCTTCATGTTTTACTGTTGGGGTTGCGCCACGAATCTCGAACGGCCCAAGCTGAGTCGTTGATCTTCCAATCCCTGACAGACCTCCGACTACTACTACTACTACTGCTACTGCTACTACTCCTACTACTACTACTACTCCTGCTGCTGCTGCTGCTGCTACGACTACTACTACTACTACTATCCACCCCCCCCTTCCCAACTACACTTGCTCCATCCGGGCTGGGCAGTGGTAGCCTCTAGGCGCCCTAACTGCGACAGTTGTGCAAGATGCGAGGGCTTAGGCTCCCTATCTGTGACAGTTGCAGAAGTTGCGGAGGCTCAGTTCCTTTAATTGTCACAGCCGGTGAAATTGTAGAGGCTCAAACCCCAAAACTGCGACAGCAACTCAGGTTGCAAACTCGACGGGGAAGAAACTGCTAAACCATAGGTGGTCGGATAGTACGAAAACGCTGTAAATACCGTACAAAACGCAGGTGCTGCCAAGAAGGTTGTAACACGCGCAACATCTTCTAAACATCAAAAACAAAGATGCCAGCTGTACGTGAGAGGGGCCCACCAACACCCGTAAAGCCCAGACCTCGGCGTAGGAGGGTTTGTTTTTGAAGTGGTGTGTGGTGTGTGCGCGCTAGGGTGTGGAGATCTTGTTCCGGGTGTTCGCGAAACTTTGCCGTGATCATCCCGAAAAAGCTTCCCACCAACCAATTTCGAGTTTTGGCCGAAAGCCCTACAAAGTCCCAAGGTCGAGTTCGCAACGTCCAGAAGTAGGTTTGGTGACTATATAAAACGGTCCGACATCACGGAAGTATCGTAAATACCGAGTAAAACGACTCTTCTGGAGATATTGTTCGAGGTGTCTGCGTAACAATGTCGTCATCAAAAATCCGAAGCTCGAGTTTGCGAACTCGACGAGTCGATTTTGAGGCCTCATAAGGTGATCCTACATGACCAAAGTGCTGACAATACCGAGCAAACTGGATGTTGTCTTATCATGGCTAAGAGCAAGTGTAGTTGGTAAGGGGGTGCCTACTACTACTACTACTACTACTACTACTACTACTACTACTACTACTGCTACTACTACTACTACCTTCAGCGTCTTCTGGGCTCGCTGCAGCAGGTGTAGATGCTGCGTGACGGACACGAATTTAGTATTGTGGTTGATTGGTTGGTAGGCATTTCATGCCTTGATACCTCGGAGGGTTGTGACGCTTCATGCCTTGATACCAGGGTTGAGCAAAGTTGGTGCAAGCTTCCAACTTGGGGTTCCATGTAGAGGGACACCGTGTCAGGTTGTTCAGACAAAAGTGGTGTAAACANGGGTTGTGACGCTTCATGCCTTGATACCAGGGTTGAGCAAAGTTGGTGCAAGCTTCCAACTTGGGGTTCCATGTAGAGGGACACCGTGTCAGGTTGTTCAGACAAAAGTGGTGTAAACATGTTTAAACAGATGGTTGCGGCCCGACCCTGTGAGTGCAAGTAAAAGCCTGGCGCTTTCCTTCGCAGACGTTTTTCTGAGTGTGTATAGCGATTCAGTTGCAGTTTGGCAAGCAAGCAAAACAAAGGAGCAAAAAGACAGGAGTAGCTTGTTGGCTTCTGTGAGACGCTTTTTAGAACATGGTGAAGCCACCTGCCGCTCACTCTCATATGACTGCAAGCTTTTTCATCGCCCGTGATCACCTGCAAACATGTGTGCTGTCGCGGATTCGAGATATGATGCTTGACTTTGGAGTTGTAGATTGTAGATGCAACATGGCCATTGGCTGTGACGGACAATTGAAGCTTGTGTTGTGGCTGATTTGTATTGTGGTTGATAGGCATTTTATGCCTTGATACCTCCAGGGGTTGTGCAGCGTCATGGCTTGATACCAGGGTTGGGCAAAGTGCAAACACAGCTGTGTATTTTTTCATGTTGTTTGCCATGAGATTGTGCATCTTGTGCAGATTTTGGTGAGCAAGCGGATTGTGTGAACATTCAGATATTCACGTGCAGTTTTCGGCCGCTAAGCCAGGGACTGCCTTTTGGATCCTTTTCCAGTGCCGTGCTTGCAAGCCATGGCTGGCTTGACAGCTGCTCCTGAGGGCTGAGAGCTGGTCGTGGGCTACCAGCCACCGAATGTGATGTGACGTTTGCGGCAAGTGCACCTTCAGAGGAGCCCCTCTGGGTAGGGCACCGCGGCCTGACGTATGCCGCTGCAGCTACAGCACCTTCTGTGCCGCCGGGAGCTAGGGCGACATCAACGTCTTCTGGGCCTGCTGCAGCAGGTGTAGATGCTGCGGTGACGGACAAGCGAAGAATCTTGTATTGTGGTTGATTGGTTGGTAGGCATTTCATGCCTTGATACCTCGGAGGGGTTGTGCCGCATCATGCCTTGATACCAGGGTTGAGAAAAGTTGGTGCAAGCTTCGGACCTGGGGTTCCATGTAGAGGGACACCATGTCAGGTTGTTCAAACAAAAGCCTTCAGCGTCTTCTGGGCTCGCTGCAGCAGGTGTAGATGCTGCGTGACGGACACGAATTTAGTATTGTGGTTGATTGGTTTGTAGCATTTCATGCCTTGATACCTCGGAGGGGTTGTGACGCTTCATGCCTTGATACCAGGGTTGAGCAAAGTTGGTGCAAGCTTCCAACTTGGGGTTCCATGTAGAGGGACACCGTGTCAGGTTGTTCAGACAAAAGTGGTGTAAACANCCGAATGTGATGTGACGTTTGAGGCAAGTGCATCTTCAGAGGAGCCCCTCTGGGTAGGGCACCGCGGCCTGACGTATGCCGCTGCAGCTACAGCACCTTCTGTGCCGCCGGGAGCTAGGACGACATCAACGTCTTCTGGGCCCGCTGCAGCAGGTGTAGATTCTGCGGTGACGGACAAGCGAAGAATCTTGTATTGTGGTTGATTGGTTGGTAGGCATTTCATGCCTTGATACCTCGGAGGGGTTGTGACGCTTCATGCCTTGATACCAGGGTTGAGCAAAGTTGGTGCAACGACCTGGGGTTCCATGTAGAGGGACACCGTGTCAGGTTGTTCAAACAAAAGTGGTGTAAACATGTTTAAACAGGTGGTTGCGGCCCGACCCTGTGAGTGCAAGTAGAAGCCCGGCGCTTTCCTTCGCAGACGTTTTTCTGAATGTGTATAGCGATTCAGTTGCAGTTTGGCAAGCAAGCAAAACAAAAGAGCAAAAAGAACGGAGTAGCTCGTCGGCTTCTGTGAGACGCTTTTTAGAACATGGTGAAGCCACCTGCCGCTCACTCTCATATGACTGCAAGCTTTTTCATCGCCTGTGATCACCTCTCTGCAAACATGTGTTTGTTGTCGCCGATTCGAGACATGACGCTTGACTTTGGAGTCGTAGATGCAACATGGCCACACATGTACGACACGAATCTCAGCCAATGCCATCGAACGCGGCTCAAAGGCCTGGTTGTGTGCTCTGTGTGTGTGTGTGTTGCCGTCCTGCGACCTGTTCCAATGGCTGACAGCTCCGCTCTCCCAGGGCTGTGGGTTTCGGGTTTTGGCTCGCCGGGGCCTCACCACTACTTCTGCTACTACTTGTGATAATGGTCGTAACAAGAAAATTCCTAATCATAACGACGACCACCACAAACACAGGAAGTGGTGCAGATGCTGGAGCCCTCCAACGGCCCCAGCACGGTGACTTGCCGGCATTGCGAAGTGGCTGGGCCATTTGAGCCTCACCCCAAACGCGGAAACTCTAAAGCCCAAGCTCTAAGCCCTAAACCCCAAACCCGAACGCAAAAGGTCCACTGCCGCAGATCTCTCACAATCGTTGCTTTCTCAATTTTTGGGAGCACTGTCAGATGAAAAGCTTGTTCCAAAAACCCGAAACCCCAAACCCCAAACCCCAAAACCCTAAACCTTAAACCCTGAACCCTTAAACCCCTAAACCCCTAAACCCTAAACCCTAAACCCTAAACCCGGTCAGGTTTGGATCCAGTGTCCCAGCAGCTTCCGGCCGCTTGCCAGCCAGAGGAACAACCTCTTGAGCTGCGAGGCTCTGGCTCTGCTCTGGCTCTGCCATCTTCGGGGGTTAGGGGTTAAGCGTTAGGGTTTAGGGTTTAGGGCTTAGGGTTTAGGGTTTAGGGTGCTAGAAGAGTACCATAACGGGCATCATAAGGGTACCGCAAAGGTACGGGGGTTAGGGCCCCATTTTAAAGGGCCCCATCTTAAAGGTTTCGAGTTTGGACAGCAAGGACACGCCAGCAAAATTACCAGTTCCACTTGTAGCACTCCCCAGCCAAATTATTAGGCAAGGGTTTGCTTTCAAGTTGCTATACGTCAGGCAATGTCCATGTCCATCATTCCCTAGAATTCAGAGGTTTGCTTCAGTTGGGCTTCAAGGAGGCTGCAAGGTTTAGGTTCCGGGGTTTGCTTGCTCCAGACATCCTTTCTCGGCGTATCTTGCATCAAATTAGCAGCATGACCATTGCTTCGATTGTCATCAACGCTCACCAGCACCACCGCCAGCACCGGCATTTTGGAGGTTTCATTCCTGATTCTAAGGCCAGTTCGAATCACCACCGTCAAAAACAACAGCAGCAACCAATTGTTAGAACAAGAAAAGCGAAAAAGGCATGATAATATGAACAGAGACGCCACCACAAGCACTTGCACCAGTGCTATTCACGGCGACATTGGCAGAACACAATCAACCTTAATTCGTCATAGCAGGAACAAAGCTAAGGACAACAGAAACAAACCAAGTGTAACAATCTCGTTCGGTAGTGGCTTGAATCATCATCGTGATCGCCGCTGACACCGTGATCAAGCACAACAACAACAACAAGACCTTTAGGACTGAAAATGAAGGGTAGTAATGATGTAATGACACAGACAACGGGCTGATGATAAAGGACGGAGACGATGACGGTCGCACCGACGCCGAACTCTACTCCGTCGGCAAGACCGACGAAGCAGCAGCCGACGTCGGAGGCGGCGACGACGACCGCGACGACGGCGACAACGACGCCGACCCCTTCGACGACGACGGCAGGCGGCGACTGCGACGATGACGCCGTCAGCGAAGACCCGCACAAAGAACGCGGCAGGCGGGCGACTGGATTGGGCTCACGGGGCTCGGAAGGGAATACCCTGACGGCTCGCGGCTGCGCCTGGGCTATGAGATTATGAGGATGCACGGTTTATCCACATAGGGTTTTGAGTTCTCGACGCAAGCTTCTCTTCCGTAGTCCCAGCTGCAGTTTCTCTACAAGCTACCGAACACAGCACTGAAACCATAGGTCGCAAGTTTCTCAAGACTCAGTGTCCTCTCAAAAGCCATCCCTTCCTTGGTCTTTGAATTGAACCTCGGGGTCGAGCTCCTGATCCCCAAGCACCCTCAAAAAGCCCCCAGAGAAGGCGAAGAGACCATAGGTTTACAGTGGGGTTCAAGAGTTTAGGGGTTCAGGGGTTTCGGGGTTCAGGGGCTTAGGTTATGGTTTAAGGTTTAGGGGTTAGGGTTTGGGGTTTAGGGGTTTTTGTTTCGGGAGGCGCAAAATCAAAAGTCATAAATGGGTTATGAAGCAATGCAGCACGATTGGTGCAGACATGGCCCACAGCTCTTCATCAAGCCTCAATTTGTTGAACCTGTCGTAGTATGCCCCTGAATGATAGAAGAAATGATGATATGATCCTGCAGGCATGCCCTTAACCCTAAACCCTAAACTTCCCTAAACCCTAGACCCAGACCCAAAGCGGCCAAGGCTCTTGGCGAAGCCCGCGGGTCTCAAGGGTGTTCCGCCGCTGTGCCCGGCATGGTGGGACTTCGGCGTAGGGTTTAGGGTTTAGGGTTAGGGGGTTTCGGGCTTTGGGTTTCGGGTTTGCGGTGTTCCTATGTGTTAGTCTTAGGGAGTCGAGGCTCTGGGCCTTTTGGGGGATTGGGCTATTTTGCTGCAGGCGATGTCTGCATGTAGTCGTTTACTTTGCTGCCGGCTGGACCAATACATGAGATGGTCCGTGGGTAATTTTGCACCCCCTATCTTAAGACCCTGAACCGTAGTAGAGCCCTTGTAGATCTCAGAAAACCTCTAAGGGAACCCTGAAAAGAACCCTAGTAGAGCCCTTGTAGATCTCGTAAAACCTCTTAGACAATTTTGAAAAGAACTCTTGTAGAGGTCTTAAAACCTCTACGACAACCCTGAAAAGAGCCCTGGAGACCCTTTGAAGGAGCTCCAGCCACGTTCCGAGGCGGTGGATCCTCAGCGACGTGATTTCCCGCTTCGCTGTCAGGGAGGAGCCCCCCGGTTCGTCAGAAAAGCCTGGAGGCGCTGATTTCGATTGGCTTTGGGGTGTCCTTAGGTTTTGGGGGCTGCTTTAGGGCGTTTAGGGTTTAGGGGTCCTTAGGGTTTGGGCCATCATGGTTTCCGGCGTTTAGGGTTTAGGGTTCAGATCAGGGACGTTGTGGTCGTTCCGACGGTGAAACATCAGATGGGTGCACCTTACACCTCTCGGCGGTCCGGGACTCTCAACGAAGCTTAATCTCGATTGGGCACGCCCGTGTGTGTGTGTGTGTGCGTCTCGTGTGTGCGCATGTGTGTGTGTGTGTGCGTGGTGGTTGTGTGTGTCTGCCTCTGTGTGTGTGTGTGTGCCTCTGTCTCTGTCGCTTTCTCTCTCTCTCTCTCTTTCCCTCGCTCTCCCTGTATACATGTGTTTATATGTGTAAAGGCACGATAACGGCGTGTTCAACATGAATAGCATGTGGGAGTTTCCGAAAATAGGGGACCCTAATATGGTACCCTAAATAGTAGGATCCTTATTATAAGGACCACCGGAAAAGGTACCCCCCAATTTTCGGAAACTCCCATGTCCATGTGCGTAGCTTATTTTTTCGAAACGCTGTGCTTTAGCTGCCGAGCCAAGGTTCGCTCCTTCACCTTCGTGGCCGTACCCGCAGGCCTGCACTTTTGGCGTGCCAGAATTAGGGGTTCAGGGTTTAGGGTCTAGGGCCGTTTAGGATTTAGGATTTGGGGTACGGCCTCATGTAACCTTTACACGAGCTTTTGGCAGAGTTTCTGCTTTGGTACTTCTTGCATAGCCTGTGTAGCTGCGGATGCTTCAGGGACGACATGGGAAGAGCTATTTATGGAAGGCAGGATTTGCCCTGCGTTTCTGGGCTTTTGGAGGGTGATCACGGTGCCTCGAACTCTCCATGTCAGAGCCTCGAAGCACTTCAGGAGTTCCTGACGCTGAAGAACGGCGATCTTGTGCAGGTCACTGACCGTCCGAATGGGCAGTGGCAAGGACCCGCTGGGGAAGGGATTCTCGATTTTCCAGGAGCACTCCCAACTTTTTCCGACCGCCGCTCTTCGGAAGTGCCCCCCGGCGCCAGCTCCCACGTCTTCCGTTGCCCTGTCTTACCCCCCGAAATTGAGCCCCTACCCCCTGAAGGTCGAAAGCCTAAGCCCCAAAATCCCTAAAGCTTAAACCCTGAGTCAACCCAAAACCCAAAACCCTAAATCCTGAACCCTAAACCCAAAACCCTCAACCCCAAATCCATGGGTGACAAATCTGATACTTCGCATGACATGCTGCCGACGTCCCCGGTGCTGACACAAACAACGACCTTGTTGGAGCTTCCGTCAACCACTTCGACATCGTCAATGACTACATCTACGGGTGTTTTGCACTAAGTTGAGGGCAAAATGCCAGCGCTGCTTTGGAGAAAGGGTGCACATCAACTTAAAAAAAGCACCCCCAATCCCCAGAAGCTGAACTATCAGACCTGCCAGCATGCAGGATGGGCCCGCGGAAAGCTGTGGAAGAGCCATGGCGACCAGGAGCCCATGTAAGGGCCTCTAATGTAGGTGCTTAAAAATGTTTACCTATACTATTCTGGAGTTCCTTATTATAATTATAGAAATTATAGTATGAAGGAGCCCCAAACCCTATTCTAATTATTAAGGCCCCTAGAGTATATCGAAAGCCCTCTTTGTGGGCCGCGACTTAGGTCGGCCACGATTTGGGACTTACCGTTTGGAAGATGCTTCGGTGAGGCTTTAACGGATCCCAGTGACTCGACGTGACAGACCCCGTCCTTGGTGCATGACACGTTCTAGCATGGCTGTCGTATCTGTCAATCTGGTCACCCCGGCAGGAGCCTGTCTTGCAGGAGGGCCTCTTTCCACTGCACTGTGGCCAGCCGGAGCTCTGGGTGAAGAGCTGGCTCAAGGCAGCCTGCCCCAGAAATTGTAAGAATAAGACATCACGTGAACGATACTCCGATACTGGCCGCCCTAACATATCCGTATACAGTGAAAGAAATAAGTAGAAAGTAAGTAAGCAAGCGGGCAAGTACGCACGTAAGTAAGCTAGAAGTTAGATAACACAAAAACCCAACGAATACATAGATAAACTCTGAAGTAACCCACCCACCCAC
>BGNK01004581.1:0-15380 GCA_003297005.1 Symbiodinium sp. clade A Y106 | reverse complement strand
CCCACCCACCCACACACACATCCATCCATTCGTCCATCCATCCGTCCGTCCGTCCATCCGTCCGTCCGTACATACAATAGTCGAATGTAATAGACACATGCATACATGTACAAATACGTAGACATATACATGTACATGTGCATGCACTGCACATACCTACATACATACATGCATACATACGCACATAACATGCCGGCATACATGCACACATACATACATCTGTACATGCATGCATGCATATATGCATATAGGTTTACCTGCACATACACCTACACCTACACGCATGTGCACTCGTACACGTGCACATAACAAAAATACATACGCATACGCATACACACACACATACACACACACAGACATTCGCATACGCATACGCACGCGCATACGCATCCGCATCTGCATCCGCATGCACATGGGCATACACATACATATACACAGGTACGTACGTACATACGTATACATACACACATATACACACATACATACATACATACATACATCCATGCATACATACATCCATACATACATACATACATACATGCACACACACACACACACATACATGCAAACACGCACATGCACATACATACATACAACATACAGTTTATCATGTTCTCATTCGTGCAGCTTATATGCAACACCACACAAATCATACACATCCAAATTTTCTATCCAGCTATCTATCTGTCTGTTTCTGTCCGTCTGTCTGTGTCTGTCGGTCTGTGCGTCTGTGCGTCTGTGTGCGTCTGAGCGTCTGTGCGTCCGTTCGTCTGTCCGTCTGTCCGTCTGTCTGTCTGTGCGTCCGTCTGTCTGTCTGTGTGTCTATCTGTCTGTCTGTCTTCACTATCTTTCTATCTGTCTAAGAGTCTATGATTCTATCTACCTAACTGGCTATCTACCTATCTACCTACCTACCTACCTATCTTTCTATCGTTCTATCTATCTACCTGACCTATGTGTCTGTCTGTCTATCCTATTTTATCCTATCCAATCCCATCCTGTCCCATCCTATCCTCTCCAATCCTATCCCATGCAAATCCTGTCCTCTCCTATCCTATCCTCTCCGAGAAGCTATTGGTCTATCGATTTGTATGTCTGTCTACCTATCTGTGCATTTATCTATCTATCTGTCTATCTATCTAGCTATCTATGCGTGTATCTGTCCACCTCTCTGTCCGTCTGTCTACATTGTCTACATATCTGTATACCCATCCATCCGTCCATCCATCCGTCCGTCCATCCATGCATCCATCCATCCGTCTATCCATCAGTCTGTTTATCTGTCTGTCAGTCTGTCTATCTTCATGCTGTATCTGAATGAGAACGATGTAAATCTTTACCACAAGAGAAGTCAGATCCGGTGCCAAAAAACAACGAGGAGCGCTCAGAAGCCTCCTCTCCATTGAAAGTGCACGAGGCAGGGGATTCGGGACTGGGATTTCGGGATCAGGTTGGGGGTCTCGCTGGGTTTCGAGTTTAGTCGGTGGAGTCGGGGGTTTAGAGTTTAGGCTTTGCGGTTTGGAGCTTAGAGTCTAGGGTTTGGGGTCCTCCCTGCGTGATCCAGACCACTGTTGCTACCCTTCTCGCTGGATGGCCCCATGCAGCAAAGATCTTCTGTCTTATGCAGTACTATACTATAGTTGACTGTATTATATTGTATTATATACTATGGTCTACTGTATCGTACTGAAATATACTTTGTTTATTATGCTTTATCAAACTATATTCCCCTACGTGGTGCTATGCTTTTTTTCTGCATGCTGCTTTGGAGCATCCTCGGAGGACGAGTCCGGCTCGGCTCCATATCCTCCGCGTCCGTATTCGTACGGACATGTGAGGCGCTAGTTTGTGGGATCGCTTTTGAAGGTGCCTCTAGAGCAGCACACTTCCCAAGTGGAGATTGACTTCGCATGAGTGACTGATGCGTTGTCTGATTCAAGACCCTGCTAGGGCTCCTTCGGAAACCTTCCTGGAGAATTGTTTAAAACATAGCATTGGGGTGGCATCCTTGGTCGAATCGGTTCTTGCAGACCAGGCACATGGCCATGTGTGAGCCTGCGCAATTCCATGGTGGTGGACCTGTCTATTGGGGCACGCTCCCACCCGAGCAGTAGTCTCCTCCATGTGGCGATCAAGCGCGTGTTTTGAGCTGATTCGACCGGGCGTGCCTTGCAAAAGCTTAGCACGTGGGAATGGAATAATCCGGCGGAGGCAGCGGCCGGTCCGACTCAGAAATGTCTCAGCGTGATGCTAGAGTTGGACCACCGGAGCGGCGGCAGAAGTGCCTTTGCTTCATCTTGCGAGATGCCGTCGAGCCATCGTGCCTGTCCAATGACTCAAAAAGAAACCCCTGAGTTCGTGCCGCTGTGCTGTGGAGCCGACCAGACCGCGGTGAGAGGATGCCGTCCTATATGAATTGATAGAAATCAAAGCATTCTATTGTTGCATAGCATAGCATCATGCAATATAAGATAGCATCAGAGGTTATGAGATAGCATAACAAAGTGTAATATAGCATAGTCTAGTATACTGTGATATCAAATGTTATGTTACGGTAGGTTCTAGTCTAGTACAGAAAAAGATAGTATAGTCCAGTATAACATAGTACAACATTGTACTATCAGAGTAGAACATAGTATAGTACAGTATAGCATAGTTATTTTATAGCAAAGTATACCATAGTAGAATACGGCATATAACAGTAGGGTATCGTCTAGTACAGAAAATACTAGAACGTATTATCATGTGGTGCAACATTGTATTCGTAGGGTATAATGTAGTATAGTACAGTATAGCATCGTATAGCATAGTACAATACAACATGGTATAATGTGTTGTAGTACAGTATAATATGGTGTATTGTTGTACTATATAGGCCAGAAATAGTACGATAGAGTACATAATTAGTATAACATGGCATAATGTAGTAAATTTGGTACAGTATGACACAGCATTAAAAACCAACTTTACGCCTAGGTCTCCATTCTATGGCCTCGCCGTGTCCGGCCCGAGGCAGACCGTTGGGATCGAGGATGTGGGCTTGGGTTTTAGGGCTTATTTGGGTTTTGGGGATTTGGATCGCCCTCTGGTGTGCACGGCATGATGACGTGCCAATGTCTGTGTCGCTGCAACCCCAAAGCTAGACAGTGTCCATGAATGCTGTTGCATTTGATGCAGCCCCGGATTCTCCAACGCACTCACCCTAAGCCTTAGATTCTCAAGCCTATAAGCCTAAACACCCTTAAACCAGAGCTGCTTGCGGATCTGGGGGAGGAGGAGTTCAACAAACAGCCTTAAACCTTAAATCCTAATGCAGGAACCTGATTAAGAAACCCTGGCCCTATGACCCCCAAAAAAGTAGGATTCATATAAGGAACCCTAATAAAGGCACAAGGTTTCTTAATCAGGTTCCTACATTAAACCCTCAGCCCCGAAGCGCTAGGTTCTGGAGCTCTGCCGCCCGCGCCTCAGCGAGCCCGGCATCCACTAGTATGTGGTAGAAGTGCCGTCGAAGCCTTCCCGAGGTTTGTGGAGCATAGAAACCCTAAACCCTGGACCCTAAACCACTAGCTGTAACGATTCTGAAGTCCACGACCTGTGAAGTAATCCAGAGCTTGGAAGAATTAGAACAGTGTTGCTTAGGGTTCCGGGCTATAATGATAGTGGATAGTATGCCCTGCCCGCAAATTCCTGTTCCAACCATGAAGACCTCTGTTTTGTTGGTGTTCTGTTGTCTTGATCATGTTCGGTTCTTTGGTCTGGAATCCACCTCCCAATCTCCGGTCTTTAATTGTTACTTGCGTGTGTGTGTGTGTGTGTTTTTTTCGGTCTGAGTACTGCGTTTACTATTTAGTAGAGTCGTTCAGGGCTGTTCAGGGCTTTAGAGTTCAGGGGTGTTGGGTTTTCCCTTTTCTCTGGCCTGCTATCTTGTCGTGGTGCATCAGGCGATTGCGTGAACTTTCACCCCTCGCTGCTGCCCAAAAACCGCGGCTCGCTAACTCAGCTTCCTGGCTTGATCGGCTTGATCCCAGACCCTAAACCCCAAGCCTTCCAAACCCTGAGCCCTAAGCCCTGAAGACTCTAAACCTTTAAGCCCTAAGCCCTCAACCCTCTAAGCCCTCGACCACTAAGCCCTAAGCCCAACAGAACCCCAAACCCTTAACCAAAACAGAACTCCAAACCCCTACTCAGTGGGAAGGGCATTGGGCTAGGAAAGGTGAGCAGGTGAAAGCGGTTGAGTTCCGGACCTCCATTTGGGGTTTTGCCTTTGATGCCCACTAACAGGGCCCCGCCAAGTCGAATCTCTACATACTTGCTCAAAATCCAAAGTCCGAAATCAAGCTCTGCAGGCATTCCCAGACATCTGCCCCTGCCTGCCGTAGATCTGTGTTGGAATGCCTGGAACAATTCGCATCGCATGTTCTCCCGACTTCAACGCCTGGGGCTGGGGAGGAAGCGCAAAGCTCAGAGTACCCCTCCAGAGGAGTTTCCAAGGCCCTCATGCAAGGGTGCTCTGAAGAAACTGGCCGAGTGTGTGTGTTGTGCGGATGTTTCCATAGACCTAACACGTGGGGTCGTGAAACCACTCCAAGTCTCATGCAAAGATTTGTCTGCTGAGGTTCTGGAGCATTTTCGAAGGTGACGCAGTCGCCACCGCCGGCCTGCTTGTGCTGACCGGGGTCTGGGACTTCGCGAAGGTTGATCCCACCCAGGGCCATTTGAGCTTGCGAAGCAAAGACCTTGCAAACGACTTTCGGCACAGTCCTGTAGGCGTCTTGCCATTTTCAAGCAGCCCTAAATCTCAGAGCCCGGAATTCTAGGTAGAGCGTCCATCCTATGCGAAAGCGATACGCATTTCCCGAAGCCTCTGCCTCTTTGGCGGCCAGTCTGGTGTGACATGCCACCACATGGTCGAGGACCTGCCAAATTGTGGGATCATCCCAGAGACCTTAAATACCCCCGTTACTCCGTTACTGTAGTTGTGAGCTTCACCTGAAGGAAGCGTTTATGATTTTTGGAGTAGGGGCACCCTGTACTATGGGATTTCGGAATGTCTGAAAGATGCCACAAAAGATGAACGGATTGTCAAAACATTTGGATGGAAATCGCGAGTTGGAGTGCAGAAACTTCGTGAAGTGACGCTCCCCGTCTCGGCGTGCGACGTATGGAGGAACCATGCAGAACCCGTACCTGAGCGTGTGGCTCTAGAGTGGCGACTGAAGGAGGATGATTCCGCATCGGTACTGCGTTGTTGACTATAATGTATTCTAGTACAATATAATCCAATATAATAGAATACAATATACTATAATACAATACAATATACAATAATACAATATAGTATATGAGTCATTCTGACATGTTCTGATCTGCCGCCAGCTTTTGAGGCGGTCAGGCCGGGCCTAGCGAGGCTAAGATGCTTCTAGGCTGATCAGGGGTTTCAGCCACTACTGAGCTATTGAGGCGAATGCAAGAATAATCATATTTCGCAATAATAGCAACAATACTAGTAGTAAGTAACAGTAACAAATTTTAAGAACAGCTTGCCGCCTTGAGGAGTTCGATGCTGGTCGAATCCTTTGCCGCGAGCCGGTCAGGATCGCAGCAGCACCCTGGCGAGAAGAGGAGCGTAGGTCTGGAGATGCGAAGTTTCCCGCCCTACCTTAACCCTGAATAGCCTACCTTTTTGGGGTTCCTTGTTATGATTCCCTTATATAAGTCCTGAACAAGGTAGGTTGTTCAGGGATAAGGCAAACTTTAAAGAACCCTGAACCCTAAGCCGTGGCGTTTGTCGCTCGGATTTCTTTCCTGCACTTCACTGCCGTTCCTCAGCTGAGGACGAGACGGCTCTGTCGCTGAACCACAAGATCGCCCTGGCTGTGGAGAAGCTAGCCTTGCACCTGAGGGGCCTTCATGATTTTCAATTGGGTTTAGGCGCACATTTGAGTGTGTTGGTATCGTAGATATAGGTATAGATGTAGGTAGAGATACAGATATAGGTTCCGATATTTGCGCTATCAGAGCGTATTCTTACCTTGTTCTGCCACGGGCTTCCTCAAAGCTCCAAGTCAGGGGCTTCAAGATTGTGGTTGGGGGATGTTGCCAGGTGCAGGTGAGTCGGGATAGGGCTTTCGGATTAGCGCTTTGGGTTTCGGGGATTTGGGGTAAGGGCAAAGGCGGTGTGTGAATCTCGCAAAGTCGCTGTGCGCTGAGGACATGCTTTGTGAACGTGCTGAGCGTCTTCCTGAAAGAAGGACCCGGAATCCATTGCAAACCCTAGGCCCTAAACCCTGAACCCTAAACCCTAGGCCCTAAACCCCACGCTAACCCATACTGTCCTGGACTTCTCAAAATACCCGAGATCAGCAGCTCCGCATATTTTTGAATGCTGCCTCTGTGTCACCAGACGGTAATAACTGCTGCTACTACTACTGCTGCTGCTGCTACTACTACTACTACTACTGCACTGCCACTGCCACTGCCACTGCCACTACTACTGCTACTGCTACTGCTACTGCTACTGCTACTACTACTACTACTACTACTACTACTACTACTTACTACTTACTACTTACTACTACTACTACTACTACTACTACTACTACTACTACTACTACTACTACTACTACTACTACTTACTACTACTACTACTACTACTAGCACTACAACACCACTCGCACTACACCTAGGTAAGATAGCCCAAACCCTAAAACCCCCAAGCTTAACCCGTGCTGCGAGGGCAGCTGAAGGAAGGCGAGAGTTGGGACGTGGCGCCCGGTCGGCATTTATTTATTGTAGGGCCTTAATAATTAGAACAGGGTTTTGGTGTATATTCTACTAATTTTATATAAAGGAACCCCCAAAATCCTATTCGAATTATTAAGGCCCCTACATTAGTGTTTCCTTCCTCATCTGATATTCATCGGTAGTCACTGTCTAAGACTACGGTTACGTCTACGGCTGCCGCTACGATAGTGGTATATAGTGGTAGTGGTGGCTGTTATTGTTGCTGTAGTTCTTTCTCATCCTCTGTTACCTGTTCCTTCCGAGTATCAAAAGGCTCCGATCATGTTGCTTCTCGCTAGTGCTGCCATTGGCGATATCATTACCAGTACGTTCATGATCATTGACTTTATTTGTATGATGATTCCGGTGTGACTATCGTTATTGGTCATGACATGTTCTTTAAGCCTCAAGTTTGAAATCGGTACCATTAGCTGAATCCTTCTAGTCACTGCGACGTGCAGTGATTCGTTCTATGCGCCACTATTGTCATGAATCACTTTCGCTGGTTGTGAGGCTTCAGTTGCTGAGATGTTCAGGCTTCATAATCTGCAGTTGCTGACACCACTATGCAGATTCTAAGGCCATAGGTTCCGAACGTCTTGACAGCTTTCAGGCTGTCACTAGACGAGACATGCACAGTTCTGCAGCCGTACTGAACCCATCCCTAGCATTACAGCAACCCTTGCAGGAACCTTTATAGCAGCCCTTGAATTCAGATCCCTCGTAGTAAGCCGTGTATCTGGGGCCGAGGAACAATTCCCGTACCACTACAAGCAAATCCCAAACGACGGTGTGATTGACCCGGACTGGCCCGACGACAAGGCCTCCGTTGCTCCAATCCATCTTGCTTTGCGCCTTGGATGACATCTCTTCCAGAAGTCCTCTTGCAGCCCACTTTCGGCTCAGCCATGCTCAGCCCCTTTGGTGGCCATGAGCTCCGAGATCTGCGAGATGCTGCATGTCTGGAAGGCCTCAGGAGAGGAGTTGGCTGTGGTGAAGCTGGAGGATTTCCGGGAGGTCCGCGACTTGAAGAGACACCTGCAGGGCCTCTGCGGGCTGCCGCGATTCAGGCAGAGGCTCGTGTCAAAGAGTCTGGGGATCCTTGGGCTCAACCGAAAGAAGCTTAATGCAAGTTACTGTAATAAACAATCCCATGGTTATTTATTACAGATCCCTATTATGGTAACTTAAATGTAAGCTACCACAATAAAGAAACCATGATACTAGTATTTATTACAGATCCCTTTTATTTTGGTACGTGTTATGTATTACAGATCCCTATTAGGGTAACTTAAATTAAATTCCATAACAAGAACCCAGGATCCTGGAAGATGACGATACCCTGGACTCGCCGATGGACCTGCAGCAGCTTGACTTCATGACATCGATGTGGGTGGCCGGGGTCTGGTTATTTCTGTTACAGGCATCGTAGGAGGAGTGGCAGCCACAACTCTACTCGTAGTGTAAATGAGGCTGGGAGAACCGTAGGAAGGTTCGCGATGCAAGTGATGGCATTGAGTTTCAGAAGTTATAGGGGGTGTAGGAGCTGAAAAGCATCCAATGAGGCTGGGAGAACCGTAGGAAGGTTCGCGATGCAAGTGATGGCATTGAGTTTCAGAAGTTATAGGGGGTGTAGGAGCTGAAAAGCATCCAAAGTTTCTGAAACCCCGAACAAGTCCGAGCCTCCCCTTCCCACCTTTGTATGGTCAAGCGGCAGACATGAGGCTGGTGTTGCTCGACTTCGCCAGCGCATCGCAGGAGCAGGTGGACACCGTCATATCTGCAGCCAAAGCTGGCCACGTGACTCTTGGTCTCAAATTCGTACTATAGGGGCCTAAATAATTACCAATACTATTCTGGGGGTTCCTTACTATAGATATAGCATAATGGGCCCCGAAACCCTATTCTAATTATGAAGGCCCCTGTAGTATGTTTTGTCTCTTTGCGGCTGCAAGAAAAGCGGGTATCCAAAGCAGCTTTGGAAGCGGTCTCGACTCACCTTGACAGGCAAGAAGCCTCAAACCCTAAACCCCAAACCCTAAACCCCGAACCCCAAACTTTAAGCCCGAAACTAAACCCTAAACACCTAACCCCAAGCTCCAAGCCCCAAAACCTAAACCCCTAGGCCCTAGCCCTAAACCTCAAAGCAAGGAGCATGATGGAGAAGCTTCTGCAGCGACCCCAAAACCCTGACTCTCGTGGCTACCACGGCAAGCTGACGCCTTTGTGCGAAGCGGCCTTCGCCGGACACATTGAGGCCCTAAAAAGCTTGGGGGGAGGGTTCCTTTAAAGGGGTCTATAAGGGCTAAGGGCTACTATAAGGGCTATTATAAGGGATTTAGGGATATAGGGCCTCAATAATTAGAATAGGGCCCCAATATACTATAATTGATGATTTAGGCCCCTGTAGTAGGGGTTTCACGGTTTGGGATCGGGCCCTGAGTTGCTACCGAGACCACGTTGAGGCGCCTGCCTCTGCTTGGGGCAAGGAAAGCTTTTAAACTCCGTCTCCCTCTCTCTCTGTCTGTCTTTCTCATGTTCTCTTTTTCTGTTTTTCTATTTATCTATCTACCTATTCTGTCTGTCTGTCTGACTGTCCATCTAGCTATCTGTCTGTCTGTCAGCCTGTCTGTCCTTGTAGATTATAGAAAAATAGATATGAAGTGATTGCATTGTAACTATAGGTGTTATTGCTATAGACACTGTTCCTTTTGGTTTTGATCATCATGTGTATGATGCCGGCAAGCAAGCGATGAGCAACCCCTAAACCCTCAACCACCTTGGAGAACCCTCATAGTAGACCCATTTTTGTAGCCTTTTTCGCAACTCTATATAAACTCCGAAAAAGGTAAAAGCCCTTTTTCCGCTTCTGTAAAATCCCAGCAAATCACTAGCACCTAGAACCTGATGGTAGCCCTTACAACCTTCAAGAACAACCCTAATATATGGGCTTCAACAATTACCAACTCTATTTTTGGGGGTTCCTGATTATAATCATACTATAATGGGCCCCAAAACCCTATTCTAGTTATTAAGGCCCCCTATATTAGACCCTAAACTGCATAGCATAACTTCCTTCTAGGCGGTGCAGTTGCTCCTGGAAGCCTCGGCAGACAAGGAGAAAAAGCTGAGCTCTGTTTGTAGGGTTTAGGGTTTAGGGCAAGGGGGTTTGAAAGGTGTTTTGTTTGGTATACGAGGGTTTTTGGGTTATGCTCGTATTGGGTTTTTAGGGTTGCTGTAAGGGGTCGACAGGGGAGTTTCGGGCCTTCGGATGGCCACGGCCAACCATAGGGCGATGGTATAGATTGTAGGCCTACCTGGACCCCGAACCGAGAAACTCCAATATCCCTTAATTAAGGAATATACCCTTAATCATATGAGGGATCCTACTATAATTTAAGGTGTATCCTTAATTAAGGGATATTGGCCCTGAGCCCTAAATCCTAAGCGTCCTGACCTCAGGCCCGAAACGATCAACGACCCTAAACCCTATGGGTAGCTTGTATAGACCCATGCAGGCTCGTTCTAGAATCCTTATGAGACGTGCATACACCTAAACCGAAAACCCTAAAGCCTAAACTCTGAAAACCCACACCCTGAACCCTACACCCGAGATCCCTGAACCCCAAACCCTGACGGGTTGAAGTTCCTTTCCTGGATCCTCCAAAAGGATTGAACCTTCAACCAAAAAAGACCCGAAATCCCTAAACCTCTTTTTCTGTATCCTAAGAAGGGGAAGTTAGGGGTTCAGGGGATTTAGGGTTTAGGGTTTAGGGGTTTAGGGTTTAGGGTTTAGGGTAACCTAAACCCAAAACCCCTAAACCTGGGCCCCAAGAGTCAGGAGAAGAGGGATGGACGGGGCCGGACTCCGCTGCAGTGGGCCGCCGAAGCAGGGCAGAATCCCAGCTACCGTTTAGGATTTTGTATTTTGTTCTATTGGTTCATCTTGTTTTTTTTTTTAGTGGGTAGGGTATACATATATTGGACGGTTTAACGGTTTTCGAATTAAGGCATGTAGTCGCAGTTCTCCCTGTTGCTACAAACTTACATGAAGTTCTTTAACCAGAATCATCGAAGGCTAAACCCGAAACCCACCGAAAAACCACGTTAAACCCTAAACCCTGCACTCTAAACCCTACACCCTTTATTACCAGGAGGGAGATGGTCAAGCTCTTGCTGCAGGCAGGCGCCGACAAGGACAAGTCGCCAGGACTCCCAGTGCCCGGCACGGGAACGCCTTTGCAGGCAGTCCGTTTTTATTGTAAAGCTTTCAAAAGGTGGGACTTGGGCTGGCCAGTTCGGGGATGGGGGCTTGAGGTTGGCCCGCCAAGAGGTAGGGATTAGGGATTAGGGTTTCGGTGGCTTAAGGCCTTTGCAGGTGGTCTGTTCCACGGGCGATGTGGAGATAGCCCGCTTGCTCATCGAGGCCGGCGCCGACAAGGAGAAAGTGAGCCGACCGGCGCCCAACACCCCTCTGCAGATCGCCTGCAGCAAAGGCTACGAAGACTTGGTGAAGCTCCTCTTAGAGGCCCGTGCCGATGCTGACCGGGCTCTACCCCTCATGGATGGAGGGACACTTCTTGACAGCCAAGGGACGCCGCTTCAGACGGCATGCCGAGAAGGTCACGTGGCCATTGTGCGGATGCTCTTGGAGGCTGGCGCGAGTCGGAACAAAGTTAGCCGCCCCTGGGTTCTTGTTAAGGAACTTAACTTAAGTTACCATAATCGGGATCTATAGTGAGTAATATGCTTTCCTTCTTATGGTAACTCAGATTAGATTCCTCAACAAGAAGCCAAGGCTCGTGCCTCGAAAAGCCGCTGCAGCTGGCCTTCGCCTCCAGGCACCTGGACATCGCACGCCTCGTCTCCAAGGGCTGAGAGGAGACCTTTCTCAGCCCGCCCGTCGCAGAAGAAAAGGAGTTTAATCTAGGGGCCTCAATAGTTACCAAGACTATTTAGGGGTTCCTTATTATAATTCTAGTATAGTATACCCCCAAACCGTATTGTTGTAACTATTAAGGCCCCTGTATTACGGCGGACATGGCATGCGCGATGGGGTCAGCCGAATTGTTTTTGTCTTCATGTGGGTCCGTGCTGCCGGAGTTGAGACTCGGATTCATGGCTGTTGTCAGAGGCCTTTAGAGAACCCGCATACATTTTACTTCATCCCACTCGTGCACCTCCTACAGTGTTAATGGAGCTTGGTTTGGATCTGTGCTAGTTCCCAGGCTTACAGGACTTTCATCAACGCGTTGACCATGCAATCCCCACCTCTTTTTGGCCGAGACGCTTGCCTCCCCTCTTCTTCCCGGATGCACCCCACCAGCAAATACCCAAAACACAAGACTACTCTGGATTCATGACGAGTTACCTGTTCTCCTCTGTGACCCGGCAGCACACACCTCTAGACTCTACACCCTAAGCCCTACAGCAATCTAAACCTAAACCCTAAACCCCTAAACCCCACGACTTCGAAGCTCTCCAGGTGGACCGTTTCATCCGGGCGATGTGCCTCGGTTGACAGAACTCACAGCTTTCAGACTGCTCTCAGGGCTTTTTGTGAGCAGGCCTTCCTTGCATTTTTTTTTTTGGGCGGGGGCAACGGGAATGGAGGAGCCTAGGCCATCCTAGGCCCAAGACCTGAAGTACGGGTTCGTCCAGGTACTTCCCACCGCTGACGCCCGCGAAGTTCCGGAGCGCCGACGGGGAGCTACATGCCGCGTCTCAGCCAGAAACGACCCTTCAAGTTCTGCGTGCCGGAGCGTTGGGACCGTCATAGAGTGATTGAGAGCAGATGCACGTAATCCTAAACCTAAACCCTAGCTCGGAAATTCTGGATGTGAAGCACATCGAAGCACGGAGAGCCGACCCGATCGAGTGGGGACCTTCCTGTCACGAAACAATGTCCCCCAGAAGGAGAAAATTCAATTTCCGACATTCGCAGACTTCGACGCCGCGTATCTTGATCATAAGTTTCGTCGCATGTGTTTTGCGAGCATCGTCATAGTTTCCATGATTTATTCGTTCAGTCGATGGGTTTCATCCATTTGATCGCCGTTGTTGCTTTCTGCGCTTCGTTTCCCGGTGCTTTCATTGCTCGAAGAGCTGAATATGGAAAGTACATCTGCATCTTCAGCTTGTACCAAGCAGCAGCATCATAGAGCTGATGTAGAGTTTTGCTCCAGGTACTATAGGGGCCAAAATAATTACCAATACTATTTCGGGGGGTTCCTTATTAGAATTATAGTATAATCGGCCCCAAAACCCTATTCTAATTATTAAGGCCCCTATCTTACTGTCTTACATATTTGTGCACCTTTTGACATAATAGCTTGATTTACCGAACTCGTTGGTTTCTTGGAAGCACTTGGCGGGCACGCAAGGATGTTCCTGACTAGCTTCTCTTCAGCCCCCGACCCCAAACCCCAAAATCAAACTGCAAACCCTAAACCCTGAACCCCAAACCTAAAACCCTGGACCCTAAATCCATAGGCCCCCTCTACCCTGAAGCCCTGGCTGAGCGAACTACGCACTAAGCCCCAGGTCGTCAGCCTGGCGGCCTTCGAAGCCCTGCGACGGGGCGAGGCGCCCGCGCCGCCGCCCAACAACGCGACATCCAAGGCGGAGGCTCATGAGGGTTCCCTGTAAGGGTTCTTTTCCTGTTAAGGGCTCCCTGCCAGGGTCCCTTTCTAAGGGGGCCTGCAACGTAGGGTGTCGGAATTAGGGTTTAGGGCTTCCCTGGACCTTCAAAAAGCAATTTTTGTGTCCTTATCGTGGTTTCTTTGTGTCGGCCCTTATTAGGCTTTGGCCTTGTAGGTTTGAGGGTTTAGGGTTTCGGAATTGGAGTTTGGGATTGTAGGAGGAGGTTCCAAGAGCGTTCCATCAGGCTTCAAAAGGGTGCAGGGGTGCTTTCTGTTTGGATGAACCTTAAACCCTAATCTAGGGGCCTTAGTAATTATCCATACTATTTTAGGGGTTCCTTAGTGCAATGAAAGTATTTAGTGCAATGAAAGTATACGTAATGGGCCCCAAAACCCTATTCTAGTGATTCAGGCCCCTATATTAAGCCCCAAACCCTAAACCCGAAACCCTAAGCAAGGGGACTCGGCGGCCGTCGCGGGAGCCTGTTGCACCACCTGTGCCGCGACTCGTCAGCAGTTTTTCCTCGTGGTGTGTTGGGGGTTCCTGACAAAAAACAGGGGTGCCTGGTATTAGACTTTAAGAGCCGTTGCAAGTATCTGCTTTTGGGGCTCTGTGTTGGGCCCTTGTGTTTTCTGAAGCTCTGTTGGGTGCAGCTGCTAGAAGCTCACGAAGTTGGGTGCAGTGGAGGCAGTGTCGTTATGTTTTGACTTTCCCCGCAAGAAATTCATGGAACCTCCTAAACCCTCCCTAAAACCTCCTTAAACCCGAAACCCTAGAATCCTTAACCCTAAACCCGAAGCCCTAGAATTCTAAACCCTAAACCCTAAGCCCTAGAGTTCTAAGCCTTAAACCCTAAGCCCCCGAGTTCTAGGGCATGCGGATCAAAAGCAATTTAAACAGGATCAAAAAAATTAAGCAGGATCAAAAATTTAATCGTACGTAGTAGTAGTAGTAGTAGTAGTAGAAGTAGTAGTACTAGTAGTAGTCGTAGTAGTCGTAGTAGTAGGCGGCCCCCCCCCTACCAACTACCCCTTTTACATACTCTTGTAACACACATCCGTTTTACTCGGTATTTACAGCACTTTCGTCATGGGGGCAATCGGGACTAGTTAACCGAAGCTTGTCCATAGGGACATTCGCTGGCAACTGTTCGAGGATGCCTGTACGTTATCAGNGGGGGGGGGCTGATAACGTACAGGCATCCTCGAACAGGTGCCAGCGAATGTCCCTAGGGACAAGCTTCGGTTAACTAGTCCCGATTGCCCCCATGACGAAAGTGCTGTAAATACCGAGTAAAACGGATGTGTGTTACAAGAGTATGTAAAAGGGGTAGTTGGTAGGGTGTTCCAGTTGTGATGATGTTCGTTGTTGAAGATGATGATGACGATGGGTTAACGCACCAGGTGGAGTACTTTAAAGACCGCATAAAAAAAGCTTTCCCCCAACCAATTTCGAGTTTTCGCTGAAAGCCCTCACAAAGGCAAAAAGACAACGTAGCAGAGTCCAGAGGTAAGCTTGGCAACTATATAAGATCGGCTGACGTCACGAAAGTACTGTAAATACCGAGTAAAATGGCTCTTCCGGAGATGTTGTTCGGGGTGTCGGCGTAACAATGTCGTCATCATTCTTCCCGCACACCCCCCCCACCCCCCCCAAAAGCAAGGTAGTAGTTGTAGTAGTAGGAGTCGTAGTAGTAGTAGTAGTAGAAGTAGAAGTAGAAGTAGAAGTAGGAGTTGGAGTTAGGAGTGTAGTAGTAGTAGAAGTAGTAGTAGTAGTAGTAGGCGCCCCCCCCCTACCAACCACCCCCCCGACATACTCCTCTAACACACATCCGTTTTACTCGGTATTTACAGTACTTTCGTCATGTCGGAACATCTTATGAGGCTTAAACGCACGCCTGGGTTTTTGAAAAATCCAGGCGTCAATTCTGGACTGGCTTTGGGGGGGGTGGG
>BGNK01004580.1:28566-51386 GCA_003297005.1 Symbiodinium sp. clade A Y106 | reverse complement strand
GAGTAGTTGTAGATGTACAGATGTATAGATGCGGGTTGGGATCCCAGCCCCGGCCCTCGGGTCTCCCCCCTGCGCCCTTGGGCGCAGTCCCAGCCCCATGTCCATGCCCCCCGTTCCTAAGAAAGAAGAGAAGCAAGGGCCCCCCCCAAAAAAAAAAGGCCAAAAAAAAATCTCCACCCGTAAGTAAGGTTATAAGTAGGTTATAATTAGGATAAACCCACTTAGGGGTCTTATAACCCCAATTATAACCTACTTACTAAGTCCCATGAGCCTTTAAGTAAGGTACTCCCTCATCTTCGGAAACGCCCTTAACGGAGCCCTAGAAGAGGAGCTGGACCTCCGCCTTGGGGAGCTCGAGGCGGCGCTGGGCCTCCCGAACGACGGCTCCGAGGTCGCCTTTTTTTAAAAAAAATATTTTTTTGTCTTGGATTTTGAGTTTTCTTTCCACATTTTTCGGTATTGTGTAATTTTAGGAGTCTCCGGGTTCAGTAATATTGCTGCTCTTGTGGTGTAGTGTGTTTCCGGGGTTTTAGAGCGCTGTCCCAGGGCTTTTTTTGGAGTTTTGTGAGGCGGTTGTCCAGCGGCATCTGCGGTTTTGCTAACACCCTAAACTCTAAACCCTAAACCCTGTTGTGGGCTGTGTTGGGTCTTATGGATCGTCTCAGGCGGAGGAGGCTTTATGTTGCGTTTGGCGTTGAAGGCTCCGGATGGTTGTGAGGTTCGCCATGAAGTTTTGGTGGGGTTTACCGTTTGGGGTTTAGGGTGTAGGCGGTTGTTTCCGAAGGCTTGCTTTCGTTTAGTCTGGAGACAGCAAAAAACGCCCTTGCAAAACCCGTGTAGAACCTCCAAGAACACCATGATACCCTGTACAGCCCCACAGAACGCCGCACAACAACAGGGTGTGTGTGTGTGTATGTGTGTGTGTGTGCCTAAAGGCCTTGACATGATCACATGATCACATGAATGATCGATCAAACCGTGAGGCAGAGCCAACGCCTTTAATCAAGCTACCCTAAACCCTAAACCCAGAATCCAAACCTCAAAAACCTCTGAAAGCAGCCACTGGTTCTGCACGGATTCCCCCCCCACCCCCAAACTTCAGGCGACCACTACAGGGGCAAGGCTGGACGAGCTGGATGTCTCCCCCGAGGCATGCGACAGTGGGTTCAGGGATTTTGGGGCTTTGTCGATTCGGGTTGGTTTTTTTCGGGCTTTGGATTCGCCCTAATGGTTTTTGGGTTTAATGCAGGCTGCATTAGCTGCATTATGAAAAGCTGCAGGGACGAAGGCAATGCGGTTTCACATCATGTGCATGGCATGTTATGTGTTCATGCTGCATGATAGAAACATGATAGACATGGTATACATACATATATATATATATATAAATAGATTTATGTGTGTGTAAGTTGGTGTCATGCAACGAAGACGGCACGAGGTTAAGAGGTCATGAGGATGATAGACCAGGTCAGAGGGGCTTTCTCATGCGAGTTTCCCAAGCAATACAAGACCTCCCCCAAGTTTAGACCACCCCGTACTAGGACCTTTGCCACGAGGACTCTTACAGTCTTTCAGTAAATGACTAAGTCTCTAAATCCTCTTTTGGATTAAGGTTGGATGCACAGGCAAGGGTTCACACTTACTTGAAGCACACTCGTACAGCTCCAAGGAGTGTTGTTTATTTTGGCTTGGAAGATGATGTGCAAGGCAGCGGCAAATGACCCCGAGCAAGCACATGCACATCCGTAAACCCGCAACCCTACATACACCCTAAACTCTATACCCCTATAGCCCTCGAGCCCCCAAACCTGAAAGCCTAAACCAGAATGATACGGTTGATGGACAAAATCCTGCATTACCTTAAGGACCCTAAGCTATAGGAATTATGGTATATTCCTTATAATGGGTAATGCAGGATTTTGTCCATCAACAGTACCCCGAAGCCCTGAAACCCTGACCCCAGTGCCACAGACCTCTATACCCAAAGCCTTGTCTGCCAACCCGAAAACCCTAAAGCCCTACATCCTAAACCCTTAAGGCCGTGATGCTTCAAGGGTTTAGGGTTTAGGGTTCAGGGCTTAGGGTTTAGGATTAGGGTTTAGGGTTTAGGATTTGGGGTTTAGGCCTTTAGGCCTTTAGGGCTTAGGGTTAAGGGGTTCCTTGTATCCAAAAGCTCTAAGGAGGAAGACCTCGAGCTGGAACTGAGATGAAGCTCCTCCGGAGCTGGGCGGCGAAGAATCCTGAGCCGTCAGGGCCTGCGCTTACTATAGGGGCCTTAATAACTAGAATAGGGGTCCCTTTAAAGGGGTCCTTTACAGGGCTCCTTTAAAGGATCCTATAACGGCTCTATAGTAAAGGAGACTTAATAAAACCTATACGGTTTTGGGGTTGCTTAATATAATTATAGTACAATGGGCCCCAAATCCATATTATTAAGCCTGATATGAGGGTTTTAAGGTCTGTTTTAGCGTTGGGGTCTAGGGTTAGGGAGTTTAGGGGTTTAAGGTCTGGTTTAGGCTTGAGGGCCCAGGGTTTAGGGAGTTGAGGGCAGTTTAGGGATTTGGGGTTTAGTTTGTAAGTTTATATCTGCTGAATTTCCCAGGACCCAAAACCGTAAGCTCAATCGGTGCAGGCCCTGCGCAGCCGACATATTCCGTCGTGCAAACAAGAGAGCCGCTGGCCGAACGTTGCTGAGGTTTTGGGTTTGTTTACTTAAAGGCTCATGGGACTTAGTAAGTAGGTTATTATTGGGGTTATAAGTCCCCTAAGTGGGGTTATCCTAATCAGAACCTACCTATAACCTTACTTACTAAGTCCCATGAGCCTGTAAGTAGAGCTGACTCTGAGCCCTAAAGCCCACACCCTAAACCCTAACTGTCTTGCCGATGTCTCGACGAGGGCAGATCTGGCGGAAGGCAAGCAGAGCTGAAGTCAGGTGTCTTTCTTTCCATGTCACCAGACATGCGATTGTTTCCTTACGTGGATGTGGCTGTATCGCAACTTCGCAACTTCGCAACTTCAACTGGTAGCCGAACTTTCGAGATGAATACAGATGTTTCCCCGTAGATTAGAAGCAGAACCCGCAATGGTGTGATGTTTTTGGTGCTGCGGCGAAGCTCTCTGTTGGTACTGCATGGAGCAAGTTGTTTTTTCATAAGAGAGTGTGGTGTCGGGGAGACTTGAAGCTCCTTCATCCTAGGGTTTGGGGGTCTGCTATACTAGAGTTTTAGTAAGGATCCGGCAAATTTCTATTCATTATTTAGGCCCCTACGTTCTACAATATCCGGGCCCCAAAAGCCTAATCCAATTATTCAGGTCTCTGCAGTAGATGATCACTCCGTCGATTCCAGACTCCTTTGCATGCATCCTCGGTTGCCACGTGAGGCCTTGCAATGCTGCGGATCCTTCTATGTAGGGTTTTACGTTTCGGGCTTGGTGTTTGGGGTTAGGGTTGGGAGTGATTCGATGCTTGATGGCACAAGGCATCCTGGATCCCAGTTGGGGGTCTCAGATACAAGACGAGTCAAACATTGAGGTCTTGCAGTGGAGCCCTCAACCTTAAACCCTAAGCTTGAAGGACCCACATGCCGGGGCTTTTGGGTTTAAGTACCGTTCCCTATTGCAAGGGTTTTGGGGCTTGCTTGGACCTTCTGAAGGCCTTGAAAATCCTTGAACCTCCAAAGGTCTGAACTCTTATAACATACTGCCATACCCATTTTGTAGTAAAGTATGAGGCCCAAAAAGAGCCCTACAAGAAATCTCATGCGAAGCTTATTGAAGAATACTAGCGCCCGTATCGCCCTAGGTCCCAAACCCTGAACCTCTATCCGAAACAATGAACCCTAAACCCTAACCGCCCCAACCCCCAAACCCGAGACCCTAAACCCAAAACCCCTAAACCCTATCTAAACCCCAAGAAATCTACATGTTTGGGGTTCCTTATTATAAGTTCCTCACACAAATCCTTGAAAGGTAGGTGTTTTGGGGTTAAGGTTACCCCTTCCACCCTAAATCCTAAGCCCTAAACCCCTAAACCCTAAACCCGAAACGCCCTAAACCCCATTGGCCTGAGCCCACGGGCAACTTCCCTTTCATCGGATCCTGCACCTGCACACAAGGTGCGGCTGCGAGCTTCGCGCGCGGTTGAAAGGTGTAGGGTCGAGGGGCCACGAATCCACGAATTTTAGGGTTGAGGGTTTGGGGTCTCCGATGCTACTCGAAACTCCGGACACCTGGCTGCAAATCGTAAACCTAAACGCAGAATAGGACTTCAGGGTTCAGGGTTTAGGCTTGGGGGTTTAGGGTTTAGGGCTTAGGCTTACAGCCTTTCATAACTAACTTGCTCCTGGTTGGTGCCATCGTTATCATAACTTTCCCCACTGTCAGTGTTGTTGGCATGGTTCTTTCTTGTGCTTATTCCTGTTCTTACGGCTACCATCACCCTTTACCAGTTGTTATTGCCATTCTCTGCTGCTTTATTGTTCTTGTCGTTGTTACTGTTTTTGTTATGCATGTTGTTCTGATGAACAAAAATCTCTGGCAGTCTTCTTCGTATTATTGCCATGATCGCGATCTCTTACCCAAGGCTCGAGGACGAGGATGCGGACGTTCGCGCTGCAGCCTCGCAGGCTTGGGCGCTGGCCCTGAATCCTAAACCCTCATCTTTAAGCCCGAAACCCTACATGGGGGTTCCCTGGCATGGAGGGGTCCTTCTACCAAGGATCCTTTTGTTTAGTTTGGGGGTTTCTTAACGTTAGGGCTCCTGTTCTTCGGTTTTTTTCCGAAGCTTTAAGGGGGCTTGGGTTCAGGGTTCCGGGGGCTTCGGGTTTGAGGTTTAGGCTTTAGGGTTAGATGGGTCCTCTCCCCGAAGCCCCAAGCCTGAATACTAAACCGAAGGGAGTGGTGAGGGGGAGAGGTTCTGGGATTTGAACGGAAGTAGGTGCCGATTTGAGGACGCTTGATTGGGTTTTGCTGTGGGAGTCCCATTTTCTGCAGCATTTGTTTCTGGGATGCATCTGAGCCTTCCAGAGCTTTAGGGCAAGGGTGCGGCATGCTGGTGCTGTTAGTTTGAGAACTTCTGGCGGTGTACGGTTTATAAATTAGGAGTCTGTTGACTAGTGGCGTTCGGGGTTTCCGGATGGTTTCTGGCATTCCAAGCAGTTAATTCAGGTGTCGCGATGTGACAAGCCCAGAGAGCCCAATACCCCTTAATTAAGGAATATAGCTTAAATCATAATATGAAGCCCTATAAAATTCAAGCCATATTCCTTAATTAAGGGGTATTGGGCTCTCTGGGAGGTACTTCTGGGAGATCTCAAAATGGAAGCCGGAAGAGTTCCGACTCGATCGTCTCGTTAGGGTTCCTGATTGTAGGCATCCTTTGACTAAAAAGTGAACCACCAAAAAGTTGGAGCATGGAATTTAGGGTGATTAGTGCTGCGATTCCCTATTCTTTACCTTAAGGGCATGAGGATATTCATGTTCCAACTTTCTGGCTTCTACTGTAAACCCTGAACCCCTAGAAACCCTAAACCCCTAAACCCTAAACCCTAAACCCCTAGAAACCCTAAACCCAAATTGGGAGTAGTATTAGAGAGACCCTACTATAGTGCAACCCAAACTATATTGAAACTATGCAAGCCTTTATAGTAGACCCTTCATGAAGATCGCTCCCGGTCTTCATGAACAAGGGTACTCTAGGGGCCTTAAGAATTTCCTACGCTACTTTGGGGGTTCCTTGTTATAATTATAGTATAATGGGCCCCAAAACCCTATTCTTATTGTGAAGGCCCCTATAGTATTGGGATCCCAAAGTCATGGCCTCTACAGCAAGGGTGGTTCATTAAACTCGAATCCCCTAAGCCATTAGCCCTTGACTCGCATCCCTAAATCCCCAAGCCCTAAACCCTAAACCATTAACCGTAAACCCTAAACCCTAAACCGTTAACCCTAAACCCCTAGACCCTCAACCCGACCTGGAGGATCAGAGGACTTAGTAAGTAACGCTAAAAAGCACCTTCATTGGATTTTAAGTGACCACAAGTATAGTAGTTAGCTCAATAATAACAACCCTAGTTACTATATCCCATGGTGCTTTGAACTCATATATAACCCTCCACAGATCGATTGTAGATCTTTTAAGGAGCCTTAAAGGAGCCCTGTAAGATCCCCTACAAGGAAATCATAACAAGGAACCCTTAAAAAGTAGGTCCAGGTCAGCCCTAAACCTTAAACTCATAAACCCAAAACCCTAAGACCCTGAACACCCTAAACCCAAAACCCTAACTCCTAAGTCCTAAACCCCAAAATCCTAAACCCTAAAATCCTAAACCCTTAAACCCTAAACCCTCAACCCTACGTTTTCGAGCCGGCGCGATCGCCAGGCCACGGGCCTGCTCAGCAATTCCGTTGACGATGTCCGCCTACTGGCTCCGCTGCTGAAGGTCGGGTGTAATCACATAACAATGATAGGGTTTAGGGTTTAGGGGTTTAGGCGTTTAGGGTTCTGATATACTGTGCAGTGATATACTCTGAAACAATATGATATAATATGAGAGAGCATGATATACTACGAAATATTGTAGTATAAGATGATATAGTATGACATAATGTGGCATAATAGAGTACAGTGCAGCACAATGTAGGATAGCAGAGTGCAGTGTATAATACTGTAGCAAAATGTAGTATAGTATGGTATAATGTAGCGTAAGATAGTTGCTACAGTATAATATGATATATTCTGATATATTAAGAGATAACATTGAAGAGTATGAAGCATTGTAGTATAGTATGATATAGTCTGATGTAATGTGGAATATGACAATACAGTACAGCATAATGCAGGATAGTAGAGTGTAGTGTACAATGATGTAGCCGAATGTAGCATAAGAACGTATAATGTAGTGTAAGATAGTTGCTAGAGTCTTACGACAGGAGGTCGTTCTAAGTTCTAGACTAAAACCCTACACTCTGAACTGAAGCCCAACCCCAAAGCCTTCGACTGAGCCTAAATCATTACCAATAGTCTTCCATAGGGTTATGTATGATAACTGTACAATAAAGGCGTCCAAAACCATACTCTAGTTATTAAGGGCCCTGCATTACTTGCTGCTGTTGCTATGGTCTCGTTCCTTGCACGTCTCGTGAGGATGCGCAGCTTTGATGTCTACACCCGACATTCCACGCCCTAAACTCCTAAACCCCTAAACCCCACACCCTGAACCCTTAACCCCCCAAATTTCGATAGTCAACACTAACTTCTTCAGGCCTTTAGCATTCAGCAGCTGAGGGCCCTCACACGTCAAAGTCGAAATCCCAACCCCCAGCCCAGGGCCTTGCCTGGGCTGGGAACCCGCGACTCGAACCCCCCCCCCCCCCCCNAGGGTTCAGGGGTTTAGGGGTTTAGGGGTTAGGGTTTAAGGTTTAGGGGCTACGGTTTAGGGTTTAGGGTTTAGGGTTTAGCTAAATCTTCGACTTTCCAACTCCCGAACTTCGGTTTAGGGTTACAGCTTAGGGTCCCTGAACCCGAAGACTGGACTTCACAAAGCCCTACTTTAAATTTAAAAGGCTCATGGGACTTAGTAAGTAAGGTTATAAGTAGGTTATAATTCGGATAACCCCACTTAGGGGACTTATAACTCCAATTATAACCTACTTACTACTGTTGATGAACAAAATCCTGCATGACCCTAAGGACCCTAAACTATGGGAATTATGGAGGATTTTGTCCATCAGCAGTAAGTCCCATGATCCTTTAAGTAAGCCAGAAGTCCGACACTCGAAACCCCAATCCCTCAACCCTCTGCCCAACACCGCGGACCCACCTGCGTGGAGTATGGAAGCCTAAATAGTTACCAATAGCATTCTTTGGGTTCCTATATTCATCCCCAAACCCTTGTTCTAATTATCAAGGCCCCTGTAGTAAGACTGCTAAATGCAGGACAAGAACTGGCTGTTGCCTCAGAACGGCGAGGTTGAGGTTGGAGTTTAGCTTCTATAATATAGGATCGGTTGAAGGGTTTAGGGTTTAGGGCATCTATAATATAGAAGCTTATGTACGATCATGCTCTTATAGTCCTACACACAATAAAAACATTGTATTTCGACATACCCGAATTCCCTATTCTAGCTATGAAGGCCCGTACATTCTGCTACCATCTGAAGTCAGAAGAGCTGAACATGATATTCCCTATAGTCATAGTCCCTCTATACTGACTCTATGATAGGGTTTCACTGTTAGGGGTTGTAAGGTCGAGGCTTTAGGGTTTAGGGTCTGGGGTACAGAGTTTGGGGTCTTGAGTTTCGGGTTTATGGTTTAGGGTTTGGGTTTAGGGTTTAGGGTTTAGGGTATTCAGGGTTTAGGACCCGGAGCTAGCGCTTAAGTAAAGAGCACTCAAACAGTTCACAGTCAGCAGGGCAATCAGAGGAAGCACCGTAATTCCACTGCGACAGTTGATAGTAACACCTATTGTTGAGTAAGGGCGATCTCTGCACTAGGAATACTCTTCCTAACCGGAGTAACGCTAGGAGCAGCCGCCCAAATCGGAATACCAATCAACGGCAGTTGGCATTAGTAACAGTGGTGGTATTTTTGATAGCAATGCTATTGGCAGTGCCTATGCCAATGGGAGTAGTCACATCAATAGTCATTTTAAGCAGTGGTGGTTGTCACATTAGTCACACTAGCAACTACTTGTATCTGGTAAATATGAATAGCACTAGCAAGCAGTAGCAGTACTTGTATCCGCAAAGTATAGGTATCGTGATCGTTATCGTCATTGTGATCGTCATCGTACTACTAGAAGTACTTGAGCATGCAATACTGGCAGCGACCCCATCAACGACGCGAACACTAGTAAGGATACGCATACGAAGAGCAGCAACAAGTATGACAATACTCATATGTTATCAAGTATCCAGTTTTGCGCAAGCCGTTGTGGCTCTCACAGCCTTATAAACAGCAGGAGGAGTCATCCCTGCGGATTGAGAACGTAGCCAGCTTGGAGAGTTGCGCGATATCAGCTCTCAGTGCTGCGGCTTCTCGGGATGGGGATTTCGAACCCAGAACTCCAAATCCAGAAACAGCAAACCCTGAACCCTTAACCGTAAACCCTGAACCCTGAACTCCTAAACCTTGAACTCCTAAACCCTGAACCCTAAACCCTAATCCTAAACCCTAAACCCTAATCCTAAACCCTAAACCCTAATCCTAAACCCTGAACTCCTAAATCCTGAACTCCTAAGGCGCGTGGCCGCAGCTTCCATTGATGCCCTCGAGCAGATCTCGGGAGGCTGGTGCTTGGTCTGAAGCTCTCAACCGGTTTAGGGTTTAGGGTTTAGGGTTTAGACCTCAGCCTACCGAAACCTAAATAGTTACCTATACTATTTTGGGAGCTCCTTACCAAACGTATAGTATTATATACACCCCAAAACCCTACTCTAATTATGAAGGCCCCAAAATGACCGAAACCTACCTTTTTGTAGGATCTTATAAACTCCATACTAGGGTTTGCAGCAACAGCCGACAAAAAACTGGGAACCCCAAACCCGAAGAAACAGGTCGTCGCCGCCTGACCCTAAACCCCTGCAACCCAAATTCTGAAACCCTAAGCTCTACACCCTAAATCCTGGACCTTCAAGCCAAAAGCTCAAAAACCCTACACCCTACACCGCCTACACCGTAAATCCTAAACTCTACACACACCTGCGCAGAAGCAAAGGCACAGACGGGTAACACACATTCGTATATGTATACTTATTCAAGCAGGAAACCAGTCAAAGTGTAGGCAGTGACACACGATTTAAAGCCGCGGGCAAACAAGCAAGAGGTTTGAATTTACCTGTCAGTCTGCATGAACCGCTAAGTGCCCTAAACACTAAACCCTGAACCTGAAACCTTAGTGCCCTAAGTCCTAAACCCTAAACCCTAAGTGACCTAAACCCTAAATCCTAAGTGCACAACTACTCACCGCCCTTCGGCTCCCGTGCTTGGCATCGTCTGTCTGGTTCTTACTAGGGAATGGGGGAATGGATTATGGAGACATATATCAAGCCCTAAACCCTAATCCTGAACCCAATCTTAAACCCTGAGCCTGAAAAACCCGCAATCTCAAGCCCTAAGCCCTATTCCTGAAACCTAACCCTAACCCCCCTAGGCCCTAAGCTTGAAAACCCCAACCTGAAACCCTAAACCCTAAACCTGACCCCGAAGCCTCAAGCCTCAAGCCTTTCAATTTCATGGCAGCCCATCCATCCAGATCCCTAAGCCCGGCACTCGCAACCTTCGAAACCTCTTTTTCGGGTTCAGGGTTTAGGGTTTAGGATTGCAGGTTTAGAGTTTAGTGTTAACAAGAATCCTCAAGATCCATACAGAGGCCCTTACAGTGCCCTGACAAGAGCCTTTTATGAGAACCCGAGAGGGCATCCAAAAAACCCGAGTTCCCAATGCCAGCCTGGAAAAGGAGATGGTCTCCGGCATCGCTGCAAGCCCAAGATGGGGAGCAAGGACTAGCCGGTTCAGGGTTTAAGTACAGTTAGGGATTTAGGGATTTTTTTGGGGGTTTTTGGGGGTTAAAAGGGCTTAAGGGGTGAAGGAGTTCAGGGTTTATCGTTTATTATGTCTCACAGGGGCTCTATAATTCTGTCATGAGCGTTTATACAACTTCTGCAGCCAGGAAAGAGTTTTGGATGTGGGTTTGAGAGTTGAAGGTTTCGGCTGAAGGGTTCGGCCTTATAGTTCTGGGGTTTGGGCTGAGACCTCGGGTTGGAGAGAGATGCGTGGGGGCGGGGATTCAGGGTGCCCACCTGTTGTGTTTTTTGTGATGTGCAGTGCTCCTTCGCAACCGGCCCTTATGTCTTTAGGCTTCAGGCTTAAAGAACTCGGTGTTTTAGGGGTGAGGGTTCCGGGATAGGGGAGAGGGAAACCCGCACAGGAATCCCAGAGTGAGGTGCTCCTTGGCTTAAGAGGCCCTGCAACCGGGATATCAAAAAGACTCAAGACTCGAAATTCCTGAAAACGGAACCTCTTGTACACTTCTTTTGAGAACCATTTGGATCCGTTATAAAACCCACAAGAAACCTGCTGCGACCCCATAAGAACACTTCTACTGGAACCCTTGTAGGGTACCCCGGAGACTCCGAACCCCCCCCTGAATTCAGGATACCTCGTAAGTTTACAGTGTATTCCTGACTTCAGTGGTTTTTCGAGTCACAGACTGTGCTTGGAGTAATGTAGGAACCTGATTAAGAAACCCTGGCCCTATAACCCCCAAATAGTAGGATTCATATAAGGAACCCTCATAAAGACCCAGGGTTTCTTAATCAGGTTCCTACGTTAGGGTGTTTTAAGGTTTTGGTTTTGGGTTTGGGTTTTGGAGATTAGGGTTTGGGTCTAAGGGCTGTGCCTTACAGAGCCTAACCGAAACTGTGTTGGAGGTCTTGCCGGCGCAGGGCTGGTATATTATGGTTGTTTACATTTGCCATCATATCGTAGTATGTAAGATAGTGTTTATTGTGTAGTTTTTCCTGTAGAATGACTGACCAGGAGCCATCCAGTCGACGCGTGTCGCTCTCCCTCCTTCCAGAGGGTTTGGGATACGTGTGTTGGCCAGGGTCATACAGCTATGATGTGATTTAGGGTTGCGGCTTCAGGGTGCCAGTCTTCTTCGTATTGCTGGGTCTGTCATAGAAATGCTCGCATTCGATTGTGCCCAAGGTGGTGATAAGAGTGATTATGGTTACCCCTAAACCCTAAACCCTAGACCCTAAACCCCAAACCCCAAACCCTAAGCCCTAGACCCTAAACTCTAAACCCTAGACCCTAAACCCTAGACCCCAAACTCGGATTCAGGCTTCTTGGTGTCGCCGATCGAGGGTTCGAATCGTAGAAGAAGCAGCAGTAGCCACAACTCGAGGGAGTCCAGGGGGGAGGGTGGTGCTTAGGGTTCAGGGTTTAGGGTTTAGGGTTTAGGGTTTAGGTGGTAGGTGGTTAATATAGGGGCCTACATAATTACACAGACTTGCTTTTTTCTTTTTTTTTTTTAGTATTCTGGGCCCCAAAACCTTATTCTAATTATTAAGGCCCCTATAGTAGGGTTCAGGGTTTATGGGTTAAGGTTTAAGGGGCGGAGGTTAGCAAACATGGGATTCTGGGGACTGGGTGGTATGTTGCTGTAGCTACTGCAGCTGACTTCTTCTCAGTTCTCTTCTCCTCGTTCGTTTCTTGCTTTTACAGCCTTTGTATTCATCATTGGGGTAATGTGGCTTTATTCTCTATTACCCTACTCCCTGGTGGTGCTCAGATGTTTTGTCGCGCCTCATTAGGTCTTGCTTTTCCTTCCGTTTATTGGCGCCACTGCTTCATCTTTTCTCGGGGTTGCATATAAGATTAATGTGGCTTTGCTTGGTTGGTGCGTAGAACCTGCCCAAATCGTGAGCCTACCAACAGGACTATTTTGGGTTCCTTAAGACAAGTACTTTAGAATGTACACCCGAAACCCTACCACCATATTCTAATTAATTATCAATCCCCTTTATTAGTGTGTTGTGGTTGTTTCGGCTTGGCTCAGTTTCAGAGTTCGAAGCCCCAAGTGTGTACCGGAAAACGCTCGCACTCGCCGGTCCTGTTGGCTCCACTCAGCTTCGGACGCAGTGCCGAAAAAAGGCGCCTACTTAAAGGCTCATGGGACTTGGTAAGTAAGGTTATAAGTAGGTTATAATTAGGATAACCCCACTTAGGGGACTTATAACCATGATCCTCTAAGTACATACCTAGACAGAGGAGCAAAAAGATCTCCGCGTTTAGGTGTAGGGTTTGGGGGTCCAGCCCCGGACCGTTGCCAAGTCCCTGTCCTAGGACCGAACACCCGCTTCGGCGCAGCAACTCACCCGAAATTCCCTGAGAGGAGCCCCAAAAAGACCGAACCACGATCCGGGCTCCCCCATTTTAGTCCGTGTCACTGCCGCCATGGGGTCCTGGCTCGGCTCTTGCTAGGCCCTTTCTTCAGATTTCCTTTTGGGGTTTTGGGGTTTAGGGTTTAGGGGGCTTGGGAGAGTGTTGGGAGGGAGGGCAGTGATTAGAGTTTAGGGTTCAGGGTTTAGGGGGGTGAGGAGAGTGTTAGGAGGGAGGGCAGGGATTAGAGTTTAGGTTTCAAGGTTTCGGCACTTGCGAGAGTGGGTTGGGTTAGGTTTGGGCGGGGATTTGATTTGGGCGCGCTTGAACCTTCCATTGAGATTTGTTTTTGCTTGGTCGGGCTTCGGGGTTCCCTTGACGATCAACGGTGAGGGTTTGGGGATTCGGGGCCGGGTACAGCGCTTTGTTCGGTTTTGTGCAGTCTGTCATGCGAACTGTCACCGAGCGAGACATTTGGTGGCTAAAAGATTTCAACTGAGAATTAGATGGAGTCGGGTCCAGGAGGAAGCCCCATGAGGTTCAGAATCCCTATACAACACCTGTTTTAAGTTTTCAAAAGGCTTTAGGGCCCAACCTGATGTCCTTTAGGTTCGTCACTTTGGTACTGGCTGATTGCAAGTGCAGTGGTAAGTGGGCCAGAAGTTCTGAGAACCTGCATTAGGACGGTGACCGAAACCTTAAAACCACGCCGACTCCCCACCTTGGAACCTGATATCGGGTTTTTAGTAATTACTAAAGTAATTTTAGTATTCACTTGGTAATCTTCATCTAACCCAAAAACCCTAGAGCAAACACCAAATGCCACACCCCATAATCTTCGGGCCGAAAACTTCTTGCTTGTTCTCACGATTCGTTTGATGTTGTAATCTTTTTGGGAGTTGCTGTACAGCCAACAAGTCCTAAGCCCTAAACTCTAAACCCTCAACCCTTCAATCCCTAACTCTTAACTCTAAACCCTAGACCCTAAACCCTAAACTCTAAACCCTAAACCCAACATCTGAAGAAACTGGCAACTGAAGGCTCCCGGGTGGCATCTTTGGCTAGCGCCGGGGCCCAAAGCTTGGGGGTTCATGTGTTCAGGGTTTTCTCAAGTTGCGGGGAAGCTGGAGAGACCAGAGCATTAGTCGGCAGCAGTCGTAGGAGCATGGAGGTGGTGGTTGCGTTTCCTCCTACTTTCCTGCTGGCCTACCCTAAGGCCCCCCATAGTAGTTCCTTTTTGGGATTACCTTGTAGGATTCTAAAAATGAACCCCAAAAAGGAACTACTATGGGGCCTTCGGGTAGGCCCCACCCAAGAGTCCTGAACCGCAACTTATTACCCACAACTTTGCATCCTATGGAGCTTCATCCTAGGCCCCAAGCCCTAGATCCTGAACTCCAAATCTCGGTGGAGGGTGACTTCGGCATAAACACCCCTAACTATATAACTTAAATAACTAGCAACACTGTTCCTTAGGGTTTCTTAGTATGTTTATTGTATATATGTATATGTATATATTTTTTTGGTCCCCCCCCATGTACCCACGCCTGTCTTCTCAATCTCGGCTTTGGGAAGGCATGGGTTCTTGGGATGCCCTTGTTTCCATGCCTTTCTCCGAAATCTCAGCTGCAGGAAGCATTTGTTTATATACCCCCCAAGCCGTGTTCCTCTTATTCAGGCCCCGGTACTGTGGAATCCTGTTATAAATTCCATATAGAACCCTTCAAGGAACCCTGAAAAAGGAGCCCCTTTATTCAGGCCGCTGTATTAGCCGAAGCCCTGCTGATCCTACCCTAAACCCTAAACCCTAAACCCTAAACCCGAATCCTAAACCCCAAAACCCTAAACCCTAATCCTAAACCCTCAACCCTAACCCAAAACCCTAAAGCCTTGATAAAGTTGGAAAAGAGCCCCTTAAAAACAAGGAAAAACACCTCGATGATGCCTGTGAGGCCTGTTTGAGTCGCCAGCCTTCCCTGCGTCAAGACGGCCTATGGGATTTCTGTTCGAAGTCGCGCAGGCGAGAGGGCTTTGGTCGAGGGTCTAGGGGTTCAGGGGGTTCAGGGTTTAGGGTTTAGGGTTTCTGTTGGAAGTTGGCATGGGGTTGTTACAGGGCTTTTTCATTTTCGGGCGAGATATAGGGGTGTTAGTAAGGATTATGGGGTTTTGAGGTGTAGCATGGAAAAAATACAGTACAAGGATTGTATTTCTAGGGGGATATGAAGATTACTTCTTCAGTATATGGCTGGTTTTTTGGCGCAGATCGACCCTGAACCTTAAACCCTAAGCAGGGTTGGCAGGGTCAGGGTTCGTCGGCTGTATAAGGTTCACCAGACCTTCCATGGTTTTCTAGGCTTTGGGGTTTAGGGTTTCAGGAATGGAGCGTAAAGGTCTAGTCTAGGGAGGGTTGAGGGCTGAGGTTCACGACCGTAGATGCAGGGTTTCCGCGAACACTCCGAGTACACAGCCAACGACTCCGACCCCGAGCCAGACGTGCAGCGGTGGCGGCTTGCGAGTCAAAGAAGACTCCACCGCCACCTCCTGCTCCTGCCAGTGTGGTGACTCCAACTACGAAACCTGCTTTCTTCATTCATGCAAAACATCCTGAAAGCCCACCATGAGATCTATATAGACTACACACCGTGAGAATTGCAAGTTCAATTCTCCCAGATTCCGCGAGAGCCATGGGTACTGTAAGTGGCATGAGCGGCGGCTGGAGGTATTCAGCACGGCAGCATCGCAATTTAGCCGCGCAGTAAATTCAGAAGGCGACAGATTCGATAGACAACCCTAAGCTCCTTATGGATCCCTTTTTTTAGTGCCCCTTATGGCGGCTAAGCACAAAAGGCTGCCGTGCCGGTAGAGTCGCTCTTGTTCGGCCGGGTTGATGTAGCTTTGGCGCACCATGCCTCCCCAAAGCCCTAAACCCTTGGGCCCCAATCCCGAAGCCCTAAACCCTTGGGCCCCAAACCCGAAGCCCTAAACCCTTGGGCCCCAAACCCGAAGCCCTAAACCCTGCATGCTTCCCCACTCACTATGGTTTCGGGCCGCTAACCGCCTTCGAGATCTCTAAACCTGATGTCCTAGTAGTAAGAAATCCTTCATATCAGACCTGAAACTCTACTGCAAACCTCAAACCCCTAAACCCTGCAAACCCGAAACCCGTAAACCCCCAATCCCTGAATCTTTAAACTCTGAACCCCTAAACCCTTAAGCCCTTAAGCCCTAAACCCTAATAGTTTTGCTCTCGGAGTGAGGACCTCGATGCCTCGAGCCATGGCTTGGGGTTCAGAAGGTACTTAAAGGATCATGCGCCTTAGTAGCTTAACGGCTTAACGAGTTTCTCAAAGGTTTCCTTAAAAGGGATCTATAGGGGGCTTTTGGCCTTCACGGATCACGGGACTTAGTAGCTGGGGTTACCATTCGGGTAGCCATACTTAGAATTACCTATCTCCCACTTAAGGTACCAATAACCTTACTTACTAAGCCCCATGATCCTCCAAGTAGGGTTGCGGGTTTAGGGTTGGGGCTTAGGGTTTGTGGGGTTAGGATCAGTGTTTTTAGGGTTTGTGGTTTAGACAGCACGAAAAGCCATTAACCCTAAACCCCTAAACCCTAAACCCTAACCCCTAAACCCTAAACCCCCAAACCCTAACCCCTAAACCCTTTAGGCAACCCAAAACGCCATGAACTCCTCGGCTGCCGCTCAGGTAGAAGTCCAGTGAGGGCCTTGGACTCTTACCCGTGCTTTCCGCCGAGGGTAGGCTTAGGGGCCCTTAATAATTAGAATCAAGTTCCTTTAAACGAAAAGGGGATCTATAGGGTTCCTGTAAACAGTACTATAAAGGGCGACTGTAAGGGATCTATAAGGGTAGTATAATATAGGGGCCTTAATAACGAGGGTAGGCTTACGCAGGGTTTGGGGGTTCGGGTTCCTTTCAAAGGGATCTATAAGGAGTACAATAAGGGGTATTATGGGGGTTTAGTATAGAGGCCTTAATAATTAGAATAGGGTTTTGGGGTATATTTTACTATAGTTATTATACGAAACCACCAAAACAGTATAGGTAATTAATTGGGTCCCTATAGTAGGCTTACTTAGGGTTTGGGGTTCGGGTTTCACAGTTTAAGGTCTATGGGAACCAGAAGCACCTTAAATGGGACTAGTTACGACCCGTCAAGTAAGCCCCACAGTCTCAAACCGCAACGCTAACCTTAAACCCTAAAGCCCACAGCCCCAAACCGTAATCCCCTTGACCCTAACCCGCAGAGCCGTGCATCCCAGGACGTGCAGCCTTAAACGTCCAAAAGCGCAGGTTTAGGGTTTACGGTTTCCGGGTTTAGAGTCTAGGGCCGGCGCTCATCAACGTCACAAGATCCTCAGCAGAAGAAACAATAGAAGGTCAACAGCAAAGTAGTTTGATTCCTGCACGTGTGAATTCCTCAACTCCCCACCTCAAACGCGGACATGAAGCCCCATAAAACCCTAAGGTGATTACAGGAATCCTTCTCAATAAACGCCTAAACCCTAAACCCTGAACCCTAACCCCTAAACCCTAAACCCCAAACCCTAAACCCCCAAGCCCATACTTTGAGCCACGGAGAGCTGCTGAGGAATTGGAGACCGAGTAGCGGCACCGACTGGCGGGGGATCTATCTCGACGTTTACGTTGAGAAGGCTTGGGTTTTTTAAAAACATAGGTTTTATGTTTTGTTAACAAACCTATGCTTACGTTTATGTTGAGAAGGCTTGGGTGAGCTTACTTGGAGGGTTTAGGCTTGAGGGTTCAGGGATTAGGGAGCTTACTGGTAGGGTTTAGGGCTCTGGGTTTAGGGTTTAAGGGGGGTTTAGGGTTGATGATATCTCGACGTTTACGTTGAGAAGGCTCGATGAGCTTACGGGTGTATAGGGGTTCTGAGATTTAGGGTTCAGGGTCTAGGGTTTCGGGATAGGTTATTGGGTATTGGGTTTAGGGTTTGTGATTGAGTAGTTTCAGAAACTTAGTGCTACTCTTTTAAACAGGGAGGGGGTCGTTATACAAGGACAGAATCCTAACATCTGGGGTCTACGTTTGGGGTGCCTTCTTCTCCGAGCTTCCCAGAAGTTCTCCTCAAGGTCTACAAAGGGTCCTTAAACATGTAGGGTTGAGGGTTTAGGGGGTTTCTGGTTGATGATGTCTCGATGAACGCCTTCGAAGTTCTCCAAGAACGTAGGCTACCCTAGACCCTAAATCCCGACTGCCTGACCTGAAGAGCATATCCTTGAACCAGAGTTTAGGATTTGGGGGATGGCTCTTGACATTGGGGTCCTTTCTCGGGCCCTCAGCCCGAAACCCCAAAACCCTGTAAAGCAGGGAGCTGCGTGCTTGCACTTGCACAAGGATGATCAAGGGCATGATGCAGAGTTGTTCAGACCTCGGTAGTAGACCACACCCTTTGGTCTTGAAGCGCATGCCTTCATTGTCACTACCATATGGGGCCCCGAACTCTACCAGGAGAGCGATACAACCATACCCAAAACCCTAAAACACAAACCCCATACCCTGAACCCTCAACCCGTGCGGCCCCTTCCTTGGGTATCGGAGTTCGGGCTGGAGGTTTGAATTCCTTTCAACACCCTGCATCCTGTATCCAAAGCACCTTACTACAAAGTCCTGGGCCTGAGCCGTCCAAACATCTATCCTAAACCTTCCCCTATCGCCTTAGATGGTAGGATCCTTAGTATGGGGCACCCTAAGCACCGTACCCCTAATTTGAGGAACCTTGTGTCCACCAGGCAAAGAAGCGGAAGCTAAAATGCTGCTGCCGGCGCCGGACTCCCAGGTCTAGTGTTCTGAGCTGAGGCGTAGTCTCGCGGAATCCTAAGGGTTTTTTGGGCAACTAGTAGTGTTTAGAGTCAACGGTATATTCATAGGTTAGAGTGCAGCACTCTCGGTGTAGCTTTTCAACACAACCCTTTGGTTTAAAGCCTGGGGTTTGGGCGTGCCTTAAAGGATTGTGCGCTTAGTAACTAGGGTTGCTCTTTGGGGAGCTTTATTTATGAGTACGTAAAACCTAACCTTATCTGCTAAGTCCCAAAGTAGGATGTGCTGTGTCAAAAACCCAAATCCGAAGTCCGAACCCCAGGCCCAAAATCCGAATCTTTGAACCCGGGTCATCTACCGAACATAGGGGCCTTAATGAGTGGAATGGCGTTCTTTGGGGTATTTTTTCAGTGTCATTATATTATGACATACCTTCAAAACCCTACTCTAGCCTTCGGCTTTAGGTTCGTCTTCTTTCCCTACTTGCAGGATCATGGGACTTAGTAAGCAAGGTTATTGGTACCTGAATTGGGGTTATAAATAGTTGTAATTGTACGTATAGTTACCTCTGATAGTAACTCTAGCTACTACGTCCCATGATCCCATAAATTACCCAAAGACTTGCTTCCTGCGAAACTCACAACACTATCGCAAAGGCCAAATCCCAAATCCCAACCCTAAACCCTCAACTTGAATCTAATCCCTAAATCCCTTAACCCTACACCTTCACCCTAAAACCCTAAACCGCAAATCCCGCTCCGAGGCAAAAAGGGCGCCGCACAGCGAAAGTCGAGAACCGGCATCGAAGATGAATCGCGGATGATGCCGGGAACTCACTTTACGGGTTTAGGGTTTAGGCTACTCAGCCCTCAAGTTAAGCTTTGAGGCATAGGGCTTTGGCAACACAATCCCTACACTCGCCCTGAAAGGGGCATGTCTTTTTCCAAGAACAGACATGGCGGTGCCAAGAAACCTCCAAACCTACCTGCTTCCTCGGCACCAGTTCTGAAACTTGTTCATACTGACAAAGCTGTGGACATGTTGGCTGCGCTTGCATTGCCTACAACGAATGGAAGTACCATCAACAAACGGCTCATGCGAAGCATGGATACCTAACTCCTGAAACCTCCACCCAAAGGAGCAAGGCAAGCGCATGACCTGCAGCAATCTAGCACGCCGCCAGCTAGCCTGCAATAAGAGACCGCAGCGCAAACACCTACAGCTGACAGACGATCCCCGTGTGCAGAGCTGAAAGGAATCTGTAGTCGAAGTTTGAGGAGCATACTGCACAATCTCAGCCTTGGTCGCTTCCTTGGGGCCCTGCATCCGCGAAAGGGGCTTACCCTGCATGGTGCCATGCCAAAAGGCGTAACGCTGAATCAGGGCACTTTGGATTCGCCAACAGCGATCGTAGACAACATCAAGAATCTGAACACGCACATCAAGCAAGGCAACTCTGGCTCGCGACTGAGCAACGTCTCCTGCGATTTGATCCGCAAGCTGATTGGCCTTGAACTGCCAGTCTTCTTGACCACTCCTTCGCTGCTGATGCGACGGCAACCAAGCAACATGCACTTCCCTGGAGCCCACCAGCTGCTTTATGTGCAACCACATAGCAGGGTTACTCCACTTCTCAATTGTTATAGGCGTCTGGGCTCGAATCCGTCTGAGGCGTTTAACACAACCAAGCGAGTCCGCACACATCGTCAGGGGGCCGTCAGTGAAAGCCAGAAGGACTTTCATTGCATGGGCCTCGGCCAGGGGAACAGTTTGCTTCGTCCCTGGCAGGGGCCCTCGGAGAGTAGCCACCACATTATGCGGAGGGCAAGCCTCAAGCGCAACAACTGCCCAGCTGCAAAGACGATGCAACTTGTACGACGAAGCAGGGCCTCCAGAACCATCAGTGCCAAAAACAAAACCGATCGCATCCCAAGGACATAGGTCTCGCCACATGCCCGTTCCCTGCATAGGACCAACAAGGGGCATGCCCTAAAATAGTGTCACAACCCCGAATCCTAAACCCCGAAATAGGCCCTGGACCCTGAAGCCTGAAAGCCCCAACGTGCCAAACATGCAAAACATGAAACTCCCAATCGCTCCTCCCAAGCCCTAAACCATCCTAAACCCCACAGATCTGTGGGGCTTAAAGCCCTAAACTCGCCACCGACAATCCCTCAAGCTAAAGGCTCTGCGTCCTAAAGACCCTTCAGAACCGTAAAGTTCTGACTGTAGCGCGAGGCGATGGCGCGTATTGAACAAGGAGGGCTTTCTTCAGGCAGGGTGTCATACACGTACGTGTTATGTAATGTAATTTAACGTTAACATCTGCATGCATGCATGCATGCATGTGTGCGTGTGTAGTGTATATGTGTGTATGAATATACACACACTTTATGTGTGTGTAAACACACACAAACACAAACATCAATACAAACACAAACCCAAACCCAAGCACAAACACAAGCACAAGCACAAGCACAAGCGCAAGCGCAAGCGCAAGCGCAAGCGCAAGCGCAAGCGCAAGCGCAAGCGCAAGCGCAAGCGCAAGCGCAAGCGCAAGCGCAAGCGCAAGCGCATGCGCAAGCACAAGCACAAGCACAAGCACAAGCACAAGCACAAACACAAACAAACACACACACACACCACACACACACCACACCACACACCACACACACACNCACCCACCTACCCACCCACCCACCCACCCACGCACGCACGCACGCACGCACGCACGCACGCACACACACACACACACATACACATGCTTTTAGTTTTCCATTATGTTTTTTTTGTTTAGGGGGCTTGGGGTTTCAGGGTTTCAGCAGTTTTCGGACTTTAGGGTTTGGAGGTTGGGGGGGGGGCGGCGGGGTGTTGCTACATGCCATGCTTCTGGTCATGGGGGCTCAGCACAAATCCGAGCAACCTTCAACCTTCAGTGCCCGAAGTCCCCAGCCCTTCGCCCTCAACGCCAAAACCCACAACCCCATGCGGCCCATAACATGAAACCCGCATATACGAAATGCTAAGCCCTTGCCCTAAATCCTATTTCCTGAAGTCCGATGCCGAGATTTTGCAATCTAACCCGTAGAACCCCCGAATCCTCAAAGCTAAGCCCCCCCCCCCTAAGAACCCGTTTGCAGAGCCCCATAAAAACCATTCCAGGACCCCTGGCGACAACGCCAAAGTCCCGGAAGCACTCCCAACCGGAACCCTCTAAACTTAAACCCCGAACCCGAAACACCCGAAGCACCCCTCCTCCCCGAAATGAACAAGAAAGCCATCCAGACACAACACCTAAACCCGAAGCCCAAAACCCGAAACCCAAATCCCTAAGCCTTAAAGCCTTAAACCCTAAACCCAAAAACCGAAACCTTGTAAACACACATAAGGGCCCCTTTAAGGGTTCCTTTAAAGGGAAGGGATCCTTTAAGGGTTCCTTTAAGGGGATTTTTGGGGTGTTCCTTTCAACACACTATTCTGGGGGCTCCTTTTTATATTTATAGTATAATGGGCCTCAAAACCCTATTCTACTTATTAAGGCCCCTATACCAAAACCCTTGTAGTAGCCCTTATAGTAACCCGACAAGGAACCCTTTTTAAAGGAACCCTATATTAAACACAACAAAAACAACAGCCCTGGCAGGCGCTGTTCGTCCTCGGGGACGAGAGGAAACGCCGGCGCAAAGGCGACCAGCCAGGATGCCCAAGCAGAGACTCTTCCAGGATCTTAGGACCTTGTTCGGTCTCTGGGGTGTTAGGGTGTTTAGGTCGTAGGGTTTAGGGTTTAGGGTGTTCAGGGTCTTAGGGTTTCGGGTGTTTAGGGTTTAGGGTTCAGGGTTTAGGGGGGGTCCGGGTTTTTTTTTGAAAGGTTTGGCCAAGGGTTTTGGAAGGTTTGGCCAAGCCCGTGGCCCTGTGGTCTCCTGGTCCTTGGTCCCGTGGTCCGTGGTCTCGTGGTCTCTGGTCCCCTGGTCCCGCGGTCCTTTGGTCTCCTGGTCCTCTGGTCCCGCAGTCCTCTGGTCCCGTGGTCCTCCGGTCCCGTATGCGCAACAATACTGGCTCAGAGCCGTAGCATACTCAGGGAATCCACATTCCGGGTATTTGTACTCTATATTGGACAGTCACGCTGT
>BGNK01004580.1:0-27816 GCA_003297005.1 Symbiodinium sp. clade A Y106 | reverse complement strand
TCATATGACATTGTTCGATACGGTATGCTATTATATTACGTCATATGAGAAGATATTTTGTGATATTCTAATATATTGCATTATATCATATAAAGTTTTATTATATTATATTCTAGCATAATACAAAGTATTTCATTTACAATGTTATATCCTTTAATATGTTGCACTGTCTCATGTTGTCTTATCTCACATTCCATTTTATTTTATAATGCTTGCAAGAACATCGCACCATGATCAAGACTTGCATCAAACACGAAACTGTTTTAGAGCTTTGCAAGACTCATCATAAAGGCATTCTGTTTGCAAAAGGGGGGTGCGTNTTGCAAGAACATCGCACCATGATCAAGACTTGCATCAAACACGAAACTGTTTTAGAGCTTTGCAAGACTCATCATAAAGGCATTCTGTTTGCAAAAGGGGGGTGCGTCATTGATTCATAATATTTTATGTTCTAGTATGTTTTATCCTATTGTATTCTGTTTTTTAACCTATAACCAATCCTATTAAAGTATAAGACAGCAAGAACTGTAACAAGAACATTAACAGGACAATAACACAACCACAACGACAATAGTGATAATAACAACAAGAACAACCACAACAACCACAACGACCACAACAACCACATCAACAATAATAAGTATATTGATAATAACAATGGTCATAGCAACAGCAACAACAAGACCAGCAATAACAATAATATTAACAAGAACACTAGCATTAACAAGAACAATAAGAATAACACAACAGCACCGACGGCAACAACAACAGCAACAACAACCAAGGTAGCATAGGTTTTCCTCACGAAAACGTAGAGAAATAGCACGAAGTCCGTCCAAAATGTAAAGAAAGCAGTTTTTTCTCAACAAAACCCNAACAACAGCAACAACAACCAAGGTAGCATAGGTTTTCCTCACGAAAACGTAGAGAAATAGCACGAAGTCCGTCCAAAATGTAAAGAAAGCAGTTTTTTCTCAACAAAACCCAAGGTAACTGCGTTTTCCTAACGAAAACCTCAGGAAAACGGTACGAAAACCGTCGAATATGCAAGAAAACTTGGGTTTTCCCCTAGGAAAACCAAGGTAACGTGCGTTTTCCTAACGAAAACCTCAGGAAAACGGTACGAAAACCGTCGAATATGCAAGAAAACTTGGGTTTTCCCTAGGAAAACCCATCGAAATGTACGTTTTCCTAACGAAAACCTAAGGAAAATGGCACGAAGACCGTCCAATATGCAAGGAAAATAAGGTTTTCCCTAGGAAAACCTAAGGAAATGTACGAANACGTTTTCCTAACGAAAACCTAAGGAAAATGGCACGAAGACCGTCCAATATGCAAGGAAAATAAGGTTTTCCCTAGGAAAACCTAAGGAAATGTACGAAACAAGGTTTGGCCAAACCTTCCAAAAAAACCCCGCCACCTTGGTTTAGGGGTGAGGGGGTGAGGGTTTAGGATTTCCAGGGTCTTAGGGCCTGGGATTTAGGGTTCAGGGTTTTGTTGTTTAGGGCTGAGGGTTTGGGGTTTAGGGGCTTAGGGCTTAGCAGAGGAAGGGTTCCTTTCCAATACAGGGTTTTCTCGGTGGGATTTACGGGTGTACGGGTTTAGGGTTTAGGGGTTTAGGGTTTAGGGGTTTAGGGTTTAGGGTTTAGGGTTTGGTTTCGTCCAGGGGCTTCTATAAGGTTTTTTTCAAGCTCGTCAAGGGCTAAAGTTCGGTAAGGGTCCTTGAGGGTGGTGTTCTACGCGTGTTTTGTAGGTTTGCTTAAAGGGTCAGTCATGGGATTTAGTAACTACGGCGTAACTGCGGATTTAGTAGGGCTATTAGTAGGGCGATTGTTGTTCTACTTACCACGTCCCATGATGCTCCAAGTGGGGTGTCTCGGTGGAGGGTTTGGAGTTTGGGGTCTAGGCTGCGAAGGCTGAAGGTTTAGGGTTTAGGGAACGGTTTAGGGTTTAGGGTAGTTTAGGGTTTAGGGTTTAGGGGCCCTAAACTCATCCCGATTGCCTTCTTAAATCTCAGAGGAAAGCTGTTTTCTGGAAGTCCGGCATCGTGAGTTTAGAGTTTGCCGGGTACACTGAATCTGCTTTTCCGGTCAGAACGAAGAGTAGAAGAGTGAGACTTTTCTATGTCGGGCCAAGTGGAAGCTTCCGATATTGGAGGTTCCAGACATGGCCAACAGAATCAAGGCGCTGCGTGACCGATGAAAGCCGTATTCCGTGGCCAAGCCCACGGCCAAGGGATCCATAGTGGCCAAGATCTCCAAGAAGCCGGCCCTCCGCGAGAAGATCACCAAGAAGCCAGCCATGGAGGACCACAAGCCCAAGCCGACGAAGGAGGCCCAGCTCAAGGCCATGCTTGGCCTTTCCCAGGAGGCCGACTTCGAGGAGCCAGACGGTGAGCACTCCTCCTCGGGGCACCTCGCCATTCGGTGCACCACCCAGGGGTGCAGCTCTTGGATCTGGATGCACAGGCTTTACCAAAGAAGCCTTGGTGGGCAGTGCGGGCGGCCATGGTTCACCAGCTTCGTCGACAACCTCCTAAACCCTAAACCCCTAAACTCCAAAACCCCTGAACCCAAAGCCCTAAACCCCTAAACCCAAAACCCTAAACCCCTAAACCCTAAACCCCTAAACCCTAAACCCTAATCCCCTAGACCCTAAAATATAAATAGTTACCTTGTTATAATACTAGTTACTGAGTCCCCTGATCCTCTAAGTAGATCCCTAGGGAAAAATGATGGGCGTAGGTGCACTCCCTCTCAGGTTTTGTTGATGTCAGAGTTTTTGGGTTCAGCGTTTTAGGTTTTGAGGCTCTGTCGTGTTGTTGCTTTTTTGGAGCTTTTTGGCTTAAGGCTTAAGGCTTTAAGTTTCGGGTTCCGAGGTTTGTCATGTAGGGCCACCCGAACGCCCCTTATATTATTGTAACCTTGAGCCCGAAACCCTAAACCCTGATTCCTAAACGTTTTCGTATGGTACCCTAAACCCTAAACCCTAAACCCTAAAAAAAAAGAAGCCGCTTTCTCCGAGGCTCCTTATCACCGCCGATGTCATGGCGGTCAGCGAGCTCGGACAGGAGACTGGCACACGATAAGGGTTTAGGGTTTAGGGTTTATGGAGGGTTTAGGGTTTAGGGTTTAGGGATAAAACCACGAGGTTAGGGTTCAGGGTTTAGGGTTTAGGATGTAAGTCGTGTTTTCCAGATTTTATAGGGCTATAAGAGGGTTTGAGAAGACAGTACAAGGATCTCAACGGTTCTGTAAGGATTCTACAACCGAAACCTTGAACCTGCAACCCCTAAAGCGTTCAGCCCTTAACCCCCAGCCTAAACCCTGAACTTGCGACCCTGAACTTTCACCCCTATGCTCTCAACCCCAAACCCCGCAACCCTGCACCCTAAGCCCAAGCCCCACCACGAACACTATTTCTGCGGCCTTCTTAGGATTATGGCATTGAGGGCTCCGGGGCTGCGTGTAGATTAGTCAAGAAGTGCTTAAGGGATCATGGGACTTAGCGGGTCGGGTTATTAATAGTAGGGTAGCTATACATATAAACATAAATACTTACAACTCAAGTAAGGTACTTTTAATCTTACTTATTGAGTCCCATGATCCGGGGATTTCTGGGGTTTGGGGTCATCAGGTTCAGGGATCGAAACCTACTGGCTTCTGGGGCTAAAGCCTAAACCCTAAACCCCTTAAGAGGGAGGAAAGAGAGATCCTGTGAAAGCAACATGTAAGAACAAGGGTAGTCTCGGATTTAGGGATAAGGTTTTTGTCACCGTTGTGTGGGTCCTATAAGCGTTTGTAGGGAAACTTCTATTGATTCTACAACGCGCTAGTGCTGGCACGTATTGGGCTTTGTTTGGCTGCTTGGGTGCATGTTGCACCCTTGGCCAGGCGAAGCAGAGTCTATGCGCTTGACGCGAACACAAACCGAAGCCTCAAGACTTTGCAGCGGGTGCACCTCAAACCCGAAGCCCTAAACCCTAAACCAACTAAGCACTACTCCCCAAAGCACAAACGCTGCCAGGAGAAGGGCGTGCATGTGGCCACCTTCAAAGGCAAGATGCAGGCGGACGTCTGGAGGGGCTTTCCTGTTGAATGCTGGGTTTAGGGCTTTGAGTTTAGGGTTTAGGGCTTAGGGCTTTGGGTTTAGGGGTTTAGGGTTTAGGGGTTTAGGGTTTGTGACACGCAAACTGAAGCGGACACACGGCGCAAGCAGTGCGGCCAGCCGGATCCATGATGGTCTGTGGAGCCAAAAGCTCACTGTTGGAGCAGCTCAAACGGCCTGCAGAGTAAGGCGACTGTACGACAGGCCTGACAGCAGGAGAACTTTCGTAGCAGCTTATGAGCCTGCAAAAGCAAACCCACGTCGATCCCAATACAAACCCCATCGCAAGGGAAAGTAAAGCCTAAGCCGGTGCTGTCCAGGCTATGCAGCTGCAAACGAAAGAGTTCAAACTGTTGAAGAAAAATCCGAATAGCCTTGCGCAGAAGTCGGAGCTGTACAGCGACTGTGTGCCGCGTGGCCGGAAGCGACTGCGATGAAAACGCGTTCCACTGGCCTGACGAGCCGCTTTGAACCGGAAAGCGCGCCTTCCCGGACACCACAAACATGGCTAGTAGTTCGAGCCAGCTGATTGGATACACCATGTCGGAACTAGCATCTTGCTCCAGAAGGAACTTGCTGGCCTGAAGCACAAAGTCTACTGGCAAACCACGAGTCCCGCTTGTTACTTGTCGCTGCCATCCCACAGGAATTTCATCCTCAATGTCGACTGAGCGTGGGAGTCCCAGGGGCAGGGCATCCTCAGGGTCGTCTGATACGACAGCGGCGGAGTTAACAGCTGGGAAGACCAGTCAAGGGCAAGCTCATCCCGGTACACAGAGACTTTGCACGTGGCTGTTTCAAGCTGTTGGGCCTCGGCAAAACTGGCAACCGAGAGCTGCACTGATTCCTCACCGATTTGAATGAGTGACCCACGTATCAAGATAGGGCCAAAGCCTCGACACGGAGAGACTGGGGCGCCTGGAGGAAGGGCAGGGCTTGTGACGCACTACAGAAGGCTACCCCCTGAGCTTGTTGGCCTATCTCAGAGAAGGCGAGTTGTGGCAGAGCTCGGTCGACCTGCAGCGGCATGGCTTGAACTTGGCTTGAGCTCGCTCTTCGATGTGTGCAGCAAGCTCATCATGCTGAATCCAGCGGAACATGTTGCTAGGCTGTGAGCCAAGTGCCTTGAGCTGAGGCCAGACAGCTTTGTGGGCGAGGGCTTTCGCAATTGGGCCGGCGCGAAGCTTGCTGATGGCGGAGCGAATGCCGTCCTCAAGAGCTGCCTGGGGAACACCTCTTTCAAGGAGAACTTCTCGCAGACGCTGAGATTGGTCCGATGAGAGCTGGCCGGAAGCCCGAAGTGTGGCAGCACAGTGCCGGTGTTTCTGCAACAAAGCCGCAGCCCATTCTGGGGCTTTGGAACGATTTCCTGATACAAAGGCAATGGCATGTTGCATGGAATGTGACCACACTCATGCGGGCCAGTCTGACAGAACCAGGTGCACGACTCAAAGGACTCGATGTGCCATTGGCAGGCCGTAGCCAGAATCCGACAGAGGCGTTGCGCCTGTTTCGAGAGACGTAATTGCACACCATCAAAGTAGTAAGCAATGACCCGACCCGGCTGAGCCATCTGAAGACCCTAGCATGCCCAATGTCCATTATCAGCGAAAATAGCAACCGTGCGGGTTGCCTCGCAGCGCAGCCGCAGACCAAGACTTTGCCACAATGGTGCGGCCGCAAGTAGTTGAGCCGTAATCAGAGGTGGGATGCACTGGACAGTTGCAGCCGGAATCCCAGAGCAAGCCTCCAGAAGTGCAGCCGAGAGTTGGCCATCCGAAGTGGCACCTTGGGCTGGCTGCAGGGGCGAAGGCTCTTTCTGCGCAGCCTGGGTGGCACATGCCTGACGTTTACTTTGAATCTGCGCAACGTATGGGCAACGATCGGATCCTGCGGGTGAAGGTAGGCATCTACAGGCAAGAGCCGGGTGTCTTGCCAAACACTCACAGAGAAGCCAGGTTTGAGATTGGCCTTTAGGCGTAGTGACTTCACCTGCCGTCCAAGGGTTGGCGGCAGCGGACACGCGTTGGTGAGCTGCTTGCAACAAACGTGGACATCGCCCCCTTGTAGCGAAGACGGGACAGGAAGGAGGTCTCGGGCTTCATTCCGGAGGCGAGTTTGCAATGCCAAAATGGCGTCCTGACTTGCAGGTCATGAAAATGCTCAGCGGCCCACTGCCCAAGTTGGGCGAAAATCCAAAGAGCCTGCGTTGGGGCGGTGAGCGCCCCCACTAGGCATAAGCCCTCCTTTAGACCTCGTTCAAACTTGAAGCGCAGGGACATGTTGAGCAGGGCAGCTTCTTTGGGGTGCAGAGATCGGGGAGCCGAGGAAATGCCTGAAAAGGCTCCGGCCTCAGCAAAACCTCCCTGCAAGTTGCAATCAATGGGTAGCCCCTGGCTTCGACAGCCACACGGACAGGCAGCCAACGTGTTGCCCCAGGCGTGTTTTGCAGGCGGGGCCCTTCCTTGCAGATCGAGGATGCTAACTGCTTGGCACTTCGATGCAAGGAGCATGTCTGCTAACTCACGTGGCCAGCAAAGCGCAGCTTTTGCTCGCTCCGACCAGACTGGCCACTCACACATTACGTCCTTGATGCAGGGCTGACGGAAAGGGTCGAAGAGCTAGCACTCGCATGCCGGCAGGGGTGATGCAGCACCACCAACGGGGCCTACTAGAAACCCAAACCGAACCTAGATCAAGCTCAATAATCGCAACCCGAAAGGCTGCGTGCGGAGCAAAGGCATGCAATGCAGCAAGTAGGTGTCCTTGATGCGCAATGTCTGTGTTGCATTCAAGGATAATGCATGCAGCACACAACCTCCAGCCAATGCGAAACACATGTCGAAGCAAATCGCCACGGGGGGCAGTGTCAGAGATGCTTGCAGCAACGGTGACTGAGCCCTGCATGTGCTGAAAGGATTGGATTGCCTGGTGTATGCAAACCTGTACGGAGGGGACGCCTATATCACCGACCAACGTACGGCCACCATTGTCCTGTAGTGTTTGCGAAGCAAGGTTGCACTTGTCCACTTGAAGCAAGGCGGCACCATACAAGGTGTATTTGCCAGCCTGTGGCGAGATGCCTGAAAGCTCAAACCGCTCGCTAGCAGGCTGTTCTCCTGTGATCAGGACCACACCTGACCAGGAACGTCCTGGTTCAAGCTAGCAAAGCTAACGTCACCCATGGCAGAAAAATCCCCGATGTTCCGCGGAAACCTAGCTCCACTACTGAGAAGTCTCGGGCCCAGAGCTAGGGGTTTAGGGTTTAGGGGTTTAGGGTTTAGGGTTTAAGGAGTCAGTTTTAAGGCTTGTTCATAATGTAAACCCAAGGGCCTAGAATGGTGTTGCTTGAGTGAATCATTGGTAATATCATTCCTCCAGGTTCCTGGATATGCAAAGCAAGAGACTTCGACAATTTAGCAAAAGGACAGGCGTGTGTACTGCGGGGTTTTAAGGGTTTGTGTGGATTCGGGTAGAGGGATTTAAGGGGACTGCCCATGCTATCGCCTTTCGGATATCGCAACTTCCTTTTCGGTTGTTTGGGGATTCATCAAGTGACCGACGTGTGCCACGAAGAATTGAACATGGGGCCCTAAACACCAAAAAGCTCAGCCAGCAATAGGCCCCGTTCCTAAACCCCAAGCCTGAAAACCCAGACCCTAAACACCCCTGACAAGACGAACTAGAATCGTACACTCGTACAGGACCTTCCACGCACCCTTGCAACATCCTAAACACTGAACGGTAAATTGAGACGGGAAGCCTTGAATTGAATGCTTCAGGATGGCATTCAGCAGTTGGTTGGGTTTCAGACGTGTGGATGTGCCTTGAGGCAACTGGGTGTCGTGCTCAACAACAACAACAGTCCAGGTCGTCATCGTGATCAACATCATCATTATAATCAACATCATCATCATCGTCATCATGATCATCATCATCTTCATCATTATCATCATCATTATCAACATCGTCATCCTCGCCGTCATCATCACCACCATCATCACCATCATCACCATCATCATCATCATCAGCACCACCATCACGACCACCACCATCATCATGACCATCATCACCATCATCCTCATCCTCATCCTCATTTTTATCCCCATCCTCATCCGCATCCTCACCAGATTCATAGTCATGTAACTAGCTGGAATGATAGCAACGATATTAGCATTCGTCAGAACAGAAATCGACCCTACTGGCAAAGCCAGGCAAATGCCCACGGTAGTTATCGCCAAAGCCTGAACCCTAACCCGACGCCCTAAAACTCAAACCCTGAACCCTAAAAGAATTAATGCAAACCACCTAAACCCTAAACCTCAAAATTTAAATCCTAAACCCTAAACCCTACGTCTTCTTCTGCCCTTAGGTCGGCACCTGGGGGCTCGCGCCTCAGGAAGTCTCTGGTAGGCTTTGTCAGCTTTTCAGTTCAGGGTTTCGGGTTTAAGGTGTCTGGGTTTTGGGGTTTAGGGGTTTTGGGGTTTAGGGGTTTAGGGTTTAGGGTTTAGGGGTTTAGGGGTTCAGGGGTTTAGGGTTTAGGGGTTTAGAGTAGTTTAGGGTCTAGGGAGTCTAGGGGTTCAGGAGTTTAGGGTTTAAGGTGTCTGGGCTTAGGGGGCCTCTAGTGTCTCGGTTTTGCGTCGACGTCTGGGTTCAGAGCCTCGGTCGTTGGTTTAGGTCGAGAGGTTTAGGTTTCCGGTTTACGAGCTACGGTTGCACCTAGGGTTCCTTAAAGGGATCTATAAGGGTAGCTTTAAGGGGTTCCTTCTTTGGATCTATAGGGTACAAGGTTTAGGGTTGATGATATAAATCCTGCATTACCCACAAAAAGGAATATGAATATACCATAATTCCCATAGGTTAGGGCCCTTAAGGTAATGCATGATTCATATCATCAACCGTAGGGTCTTGTCTCTGGCTCTATGGTTGCTTGTTTCAACCTTAGGTGGGCGCAAGCTGTGGTGTGATGGTTCGCGTTCAGGGTTTTGAACAGTCCGGGTCCGCACTGTTCTGGCTGTTTGTTGTCGTTGTTAGCGATGTCGGTGAGGGTGAGTGAGGAGAGCTGCCAGGTGCTTTGAGCAGAGTGTAGTTACAGCGCTGGTCCTCGTCGTCGTCCTCCTCCTCGTCGTGGTCATCGCAATGGCGCTAGTCATCGCAGATATAGTCGAAATCGTAGAGGATACATCAGCAACCACCTGAGCATCCAAGCACTGAGCTTTCTGGTCGGTCTCTAAACCCTAAACCCCTAAACCCCTAAACCCCCAAACCCCAAACCCTAATCCCTAAACCCGATCCCGGAACCCTAAACCCCGAAACCCTAAACCCTAAACCCCAAAACCCTTCAACCTTACTAAACCCCTAAACCCGAAACCCTTAAATCCTAAGGTCGGTGCTGCTCTATGATGCTGACCAGAAGGAGCCTGAAGGCAGCCTCCCGGGGCTTCGAGATCCAGAGCCCGCTTTAAGCCAGAAACCAAGTTTCCTGATAGAAGCTAGGGCTCCTTGAAGGGCTCCTCAAAAGGGGTCTATAAGGGTTCTATCGGTTTGGGATAATTCTTACTTCCCATTCCCTTACTCCTTAATATAGAGCCCTAATTACAAAAGAGTTTGGGGGACTGTTGAGACGGACACCTAGTTCATAGCACCTAGGGTTTAGGGTTTAGGCTTCAGGCTTGACGGCATGAATCACACAAAGCCTCCTAAACCCTAAACCCTCCCGAGCCCCAAGCCCCACAGTTCCGAACCCTAACTCCTAAACCCCTGGACCCTACTTCCCGAAACGGCAAACCCCTGAATCCTAAATCCCAAACCCCGACTTCTCGATTCTCGGAAACCCAAAACTCTAGACCAAAAGCCCTAAAGTCAGAAAGCAGCAAGACCCAACAAGTAGTCTAACAGAAACCTACAAATGTCACCAGCATCCCACCAAGCCACAAGAACCCTAAGCCCTAAACCCCAACAGAATTCCTAAATGGCCTCGAATCCTAGACCTTGTAAGTCCCTTTAACGCCCTTCTAAACTGTGGTAAGACTCTCAAGGAACACAAAAAGAGGCCTAAAAGCGAAGCCACGGTAAGACCCTTAAGAAATCCCTAAACCCCAAACCCCAAACCCCAAACCCTAAACCCCAAACCCCAAACCCTAAACCCTAAACCACAAACCCTAAACCCCAAAAGCGCCAGGCAACGAAGAGGAGGTCAAATTTATTTTGGAGACACGGCCCATCTCCGCCCGCGGCCCCGGATCTAGGGTTCAGGAAGGCCGAAAGGTTTCTGCATGTATGTACGTATGTATGTACGTACGTACGCATGTCTGTATATGCATACACATATGGAGACATATATATATATATATGCATATCTGTAATTATATGTACATGATTGTGTACATGCAGGTACGGCTCTATGTGGTTTTATACAGGGCTTATACAGTTCTATATGTGCTTAAAAGTTCTATAGTGTTCTCACACGGTTTTGTACGGTTGTATATTTTAATGGTTCTACAGGATTTTGGTGTTGGTGTTGGGTTAGGCTTGAGGAAGGGTTCTCCTGCCTGAGGATCACTCCAACACGAGGATTTTGCCAAACCTTAGCTGCGTTGCCTCTAGGTTCAACCGAATTTCGTTCCCCAAAACGTGCACCGCGTTAAAACCCCCAACATTAATTATGGTAGAATGTACGCAAAATCCTATCCCTCCCAAAACCCTATTCCTATTTATGTTAAGGCTCCTCTGGTAGCTGTACTCTGATCGACCACAGTTTAGGGCTGAAGTCCTGAAGCCCGCAATCTTAGAGGGGCAGAATCCTCAAACAGAACTTGCTACATGATGTGTTGCTGGGTTTGGGGTCGCAGGGGTTTTGCAGTTCAGGGGTTTGGGGTCTTAATAACGACCCTGATAGAACCCTTTTAGAAACCTTGTAGAAGCCTATAAAGCCTCTATAGAACCTCATGGAACCCCCTAGAGAGCATTTACAGAAACCCTTTAAAACCCCTTCATAGATCCTTTTGGATCCTTATAGACCCTAAACCATAAACCCTAAATCTTAAAAAAGCAAAAAACCCTAAGCCCTCAACCCCTATCCTTATAGATCCTTTTTTTCCTTATAGACCCTATACCCTCAATCCTAAACCATAAATCCTAAACAAACAAAAAACCCTAAACCCTCAACCCCTAACCGTATTCCGCTACGCCAACCAGGCCCGGCCCTTCAAGCTCGAGAATGCACGGCCCTGGGACGACAAAGGTTCGTTGGCTCTGGCCGGGGCCTCTTTGCGGTGTCTTCGGAGGGTTTAGGGGTTAAGGGGGTGTTGGAATGAGGGTGAAGGAGAGTTTTGGGGTTAAGGGGGTTTTTAAGAGGTTAAGGAGGGTTTTGGGGTTAAGGGGGTTTTGTGGGGTTAAAGGGGGAGGGTTAAGGGTTGAAGGGGGTTTGTGCAAAAGCTTAGGTTTAGGGTTTAGAGGTTCGAGGGTTTTTTTTTAGAACAGGTTTGTAAGGGATTCTATGTCGTTGTGTATGGGGTGCATAGGGGTGTTAGAGGGCCTTGTGGCTTTATGTTCATTCTTCAGTTTTCAATCGGACTGCTATGGTGTTTCCCAGGGTACGATAAGGGTTCCAGAACCTGAAAGGGCTTTGGGAGTTTATGGAATTATTTTCTTGGTTTGAGGGGTCCGGGTTTACGGCACCATGTTCACGTCGGTGCTGGTTGCCAGAACATGTACACAACATGTCGGTAGCAGCACTTTCGTTTTACAGGGTTTCTATCTTCAACAACAGTAGCCACAAGAAGAAGAGCGGCAGCAGCTGCTACTGTACTGTTGCTGCTACTCCCAGTTCTGCCAGTACTACTGACACAACTAGTACAACAACTAGTACTGTCGTTATTACAATCATTATTGTTGCCACGACGACGACGACTACTACTACTGCTACTACTACCGCTCTTTCTGCTGCTGCTAGATCACCACCACTCACTCGTTATGCCGGTAGTGAAATTGTGTGTCCTCGTATTAGTGCCAGTACGAATACAGGTACGACGGCCGCAACCGCCACCACAACCAACACCAAGACGACAAGAAAACACCGACCGCTACGACCTCTCAGATCATGCGGGCTGCTCGCTTCGGCCGGCGCATGAGCCAGCAGAGCCACCGTGGGGCACTTGGGTGTTCGTGTCGAAAGCTTTTGGGGTTTGGGGTTGAGTATTTGTGCAGGGTTCTTGGTTTATGGTTCTGGGGTTCAAACCCTAAAAGCCATACTCCCTGTTCGTGATGTTGCGGGCAAAGTGCGAGACGCTTTCGGGGAAGCCTTCTGCCTGATGCTTTCAGGGTTCCTTGAAGGGCTCTTTAGGGTTCTGTAAAGGCTTAGAGTACGGCTATAAGGGTTCGTTTAGGTATGAGGGGATTTCGGGGGCTAGTGTAAGGGATTTATGTTTCAAGGGATTAACGATTCGGGGGCTAGGGCTTAGAGTTTAGAGTTCAGGGGTTTTATGGGTCAGGGGTTTATGACATGACTCAATGATTTAAGGCGGCCTGTGTTTGGGATTTTAGGGGGTTCCGATGTGGCAGGACAGGGGTCAAAAAAGGCCTAACCACGCGTTTCTCGTCCGTCAGGCTTCTTAGACTGCTAGACCGCTTGCATGTGAGAGTTCATGAAAACTGTGGAACTAACGCATGCCCCACGTAATGCGATCTTTCGTATACCCTGATTCAAGAAGCTACACAGTATGCCCCAAAAGCCCTGAACCCCAAACCCTAAACCCTAAACCTCAAACTCTAAACCCTACACCTTACACCCTAAAGCCTTAAGCCCTAAACCCTGCATTGTCTGTCGCCGCCCTTCTTAGCCATCAAGGCCAAGTCGGGGTGCCCCTGGTGCATAGCAATTCCAAGAAGGACGGGAGTTTTGGGGTCTAGCAGCCTGTTTTGGGGTTTAGGCGGGGGTTTTAGTGTGGGGTTTTCTTATATGGGAGTTTCCGAAAATAGAGGACCATAATATGGTACCCTAAATAGTAGGATCCTTATTATAAGGACCCTGAAAATAAGGTACCCCTAATTTTCGGAAACTCCCATATGTTTTTTGTGCCGGGTTGAGGGGTTGGGCGCCTTCCTGTGCTCTCTCTTCTGTTCCTGTCAGACTCGGTTTCTCTTTTTCCGTCCATATAGCTCCCACTCTTCCTCTGTGCTCCTGTGCGCGCTTTGTCTTGGGTCACTCTCTAGGGGTTTAAGGTTTAGGGGGTAGGGTTTGGGGTTTAGGGTTTAGGGTTCGAGGCCGATCACTCACCGAGCTGCCTTTCAATGTGTGTGTTTCAGGCAGATGAGATGCAAAGACGCAAACGGGCGCCACATTGTGGGATAAAGCCCCGCCTAAACCCCAAGTGCCCAGACCCTAACAACCAACCCTAAACCCTAAACCCTGAGACCCTGACAGCCCCATACCCCGCAGAGGACTACCCTCAACGGAGGCACTTTGCGCAGCCACCCTGAAACGGTACAGCCCCGGACAGTAAACGCTAATCCCCAAACATGGCGCTAATCCCCAAACATGACGCTTAAACGGCCCCAAACCCCAAAACCCAACACCCAACACCCAAATGCATACCCCTAAACCCCTAAACCCCTAAACCCCTAAACCCCTAAACCCCTGAACCCCTGAACCCCTAAACCCCTAATCCTAACCCCTAAACCCCTAAACCCCTAAGCTCTCAACCCCAAGCTTGAGAATTCTAGGACGCTGAGAAAGCAGCGGCCTCCAACAAGAAGAATCGGAAGAGCACCTGGCCGCTGGCTCGTGCTCATTTTCTGAGGGGGTTTAGGTTAGGGTTCAGGCTTTAGGCTTTAGGGTTTAGGGTTTAGGGTTTAGAGTTTCGGGTTTAGGGTTTAGGATTTAGGGTGGAGGGGGTTTAGGGTTTGTTTCGGGGTGTTCGAGGGCGAGGGGTGGGGTCGGTGGGTAAGGATTCATGGTCTGTCAGAGTCGAGGGTCAGGTAGGGTTGGCAGGGAGGGGGTTCGGGGTTGGGGGCATGCCGGGGGTTGCAGGGTATTGTGGCTGTAAAGGAATTCGGGTCGTGTCACCTTCTGATCCCCTTCAAGTACTTTAACCAGGCATCCGATATATCAAAACTGATGCTGACCCTGAGCTGCCCATAATGTTTCGATTCTTGTTGAAGTAGTTAAACCCTACAGTAAACCTCGGAAAATGCTGATATCCGTACAGCAGAAGCAAGACCCTTTGACACACTCTACAACCCATCATTCAGCGAACTAAGTCAGCAGGTTATGACTAAACCAAAAACCCTGACAAGGACCCTAATTCGAGGCAACTCTGTTTATGAACCTGCTTATCGCCGAGACCTAAACCCCAAACCCTAAATCATGAGCCCTAAACCCTCAACCAAAACCCTTATCTCCTGCAAGGGATCTACAGGAGGTTCATGGGACTTAGTACGTAACTTGAAAAGTACCCTAAATGGGCTTAGAAATATTTATCAGTAGACGTTCCCTTATATATAATCCTAGTTACTAAGTCCCATGGTCCTTCAAGTACGTATATGGAGCTATCAGATACCGAGGGCACTCAGTTCCGGGCCCTTACCACAAGATTTTGGGTGCTCTCAGTTTGCTGGGACCCATATCCGGCAACATCCGACAACTTGAACCCCGAATCCGAGATCCCAAAGGGTTTAGGGTTTAGGGTTTAGGGTTTAGGGAAAACTCAATACCCTAAACGCAACGCCCATTCTGGCTACCATTGAATTGCCTGCCCCTTAGTGGGCTTGCCAATGCAGATGTCCAGCGTCTAGGGCCTTTCAAAAAATCCAAACCGCTAAGACTTGAAACATCCTACATCCTAAACCTCCTTAGCCCTAAACCCCATGAACCTCTAAACCTGATAAACATCCTAAACCTCTAAAATCCTTAAAACATCCAAAGCCGCTAAACCCTAACCTCTACCTGTGGCTCATGGCCCAGGTCTGTCGGATCACTTCTTGCCACAGCCAGCAGGACCCAAGTGCACTGAGGGTTCAGGGTTTGGGTTTAGGGTTTAGAGTTTAAGGTATTATGCATAGTGTTATGGGATTTTGGGGTGTTTTCTGTTTTTGCTTCGGTGCGTTTCCGCATACTGCATTTCAGGTTTGGGCGGTGTTGGCTTTTAGGGGCTGTGACTCGCTCTCCAGATACCGACACCGTCAATCCCAGTGCCACATCCAGACCCCCAACTACAGTCTACTTTCGCCTACAAGTCTTAGGAAGTGTGTTATGTGTTTGATGAGTAGCACGATACCCATCGCTAAGGACCAGAACCGCTGTTGAAATTCGAATCCGTTTTCCTGAAGGGCCTGAAGGGTAATATAGGAGCCCGAATAGTTACCAATACTATTCCTTAGGGCTCCAATTATAGTTATACTCTTACGTTCCCCAGTGGTACCCTCTTGCCCTGTTTCCCTTTGGGTTCCCTTACTAAACCCAAATAGTACGACAAAGGGTACCTTCATTTTTGAGGGCTACTGGGGAACCTAGTACTATAAAGGTTTAGGGCCCTGATCCCCTGAAGCCACAATCCTCAAAGCTTCAGTCCATTGACTTAAACCCTGGCCCGAGAAACACCATAGGGTTTAGGGTTTAACACCCTAAACCAACAGCATCCCAAGCCGTAAAACCCGAAATTCCTGAAGCACCCTACCCCTAAACCCTAGACCCTTCGGACCAGGAAACAGCTGGAGGAAGAGGAGGGGCTGCTCACTCAGAAGACAGGGAAGGATTTTCGGTTCAAGGTGCTGGGTTGAGGGTCGAGGGTTTGAGTTTAGGATTTCAAGCGATGTGTGCGACACCATCGGTATTTCCTGTGTGCTACCTTGAGGACGGCTGTTGTGCTGGCAACTTCAGACATGGACTGAGATCAGAAACGGATGGTGTAGGAAGCTGACTAAGAAACCAGTGGTTCTTAATATCACTCCTATTTCTTTAGGGTTAGGCACCTCAGCTCTTCTGAAGCCTTGCAACCCTAAATCCCAAACCTTACACCCGTAAACCCTAAGCCCTGAATCCTTGAACCCTAATCCCTAAACCCACCTTAAACCCCAAATCCTTACACCCTAAACCCTAAGTCCTTGAAGCCTCAACCCTGAGTTTTAAAACCCTAAATCCTTAACCGGGCTTTGGAGTACCATACTTTAATACATTTTTCTTAAAGGAGCCATTAGAAAATACAAGTTTATACTTTTTTCTCCCTGGTTACTTAAAAGCCCAGCTAAACCCTAAACCCTAAACCCTAAACCCTAGCCCTGAACCCAGATCCCCACAGCCCGAAGATGAAACCCTAACCCCTAAACCCTAATCCCTAAATCCCAAGACCCTAAACCCAAAATCCTTAGACTCTGAAGCCTGGCCCCCTGAACCCCAAACCCCTGAAGCCCGAAGATCCCTAATCCCTAAACCCACCTTAAACCCAAAATCCTTAAACCCTATAAACCTTAACCCTAACTCCTTAAAGATTGATCTTAAACCCTAAACCCTAAATTCCAAAGCTCTAAATCCTTAAACCCTAAACACCAAATTCTAAAGCTCTAAATCCTTAAACCCTAAACCCTAAATTCCAAAGCTCTAAATCCTTAAACCCTAAACCCCAAATTCCAAAGCTCTAAATCCTTAAACCCTAAACCCTAAATTCCAAAGCTCTAAATCCTTAAACCCTAAACCCCAAATTCCAAAGCTCTAAATCCTTAAACCCTAAACCCCAAATTCCAAAGCTCTAAATCCTTAAACCCTAAACCCTAAATTCCAAAGCTCTAAATCCTTAAACCCTAAACCCTAAATTCCAAAACTCTAGATCCTTAAACCCTAAACCGTAAATTCCAAAACTCTAGATCCTTAAACCCTAAACCCTAAATTCCAAAACTCTAGATCCTTAAACCCTAAACCCTAAAGTCCAAAACTCTAGATCCTTAAACCCTAAACCCTAAATTCCAAAACTCTAGATCCTTAAACCCTAAACCCTAAATTCCAAAACTCTAGATCCTTAAACCCTAAACCCTAAATTCCAACACTCTAGGTCCTTAAACCCTAAACCCTAAATTCCAAAACTCTAGATCCTTAAACCCTAAACCCTAAATTCCAAAACTCTAGATCCTTAAACCCTAAACCCTAAATTCCAAAACTCTAGATCCTTAAACCCTAAACCCTAAATTCCAAAACTCTAGATCCTTAAACCCTAAACCCTAAATTCCAAAACTCTAGATCCAACCCCTAAACCGTAAATTCCAAAACTCTAGATCCTTAAACCCTAAACCGTAAATTCCAAAACTCTAAACCCTTAAACCCTAAACCCTAAATTCCAACACTCTAGATCCTTAAACCCTAAACCCTAAATTCCAAAACTCTAGATCCTTAAACCCTAAACCCTAAATTCCAAAACTCTAAACCCTTAAACCCTAAACCCTAAATTCCAAAACTCTACATAAATCCCTAAACCCTAAGCCCTAAACCCTAAACCCTAAACCCCTAAATCGCCCGAAGATGGGTTTTCCGGGCTGAGGTCGGATGGCTCGGAAGAAAAGCCGGGCTCCGGGCAGGGTTTGGGGTTTAGGGAGGTGTTAGGGGTTTAGGGGTTTTGGGGTTTAGGGGTTCAGGGCTTAGGGTTTAGGGGTTTAGGGTTTAAGGATTTAGGGTTTAGGGATTCTGGGTTTAGGGAGGGGTTAAGGGTTTTGGGTTTAAGGATTTGGGGTTTAGGGTTGGTTTTGCAGGTTGTTCTCAGGTTCTGATAGGTTCTATAAGGGCTCTGTCTAAGAAGCAATTGAAGAATCCTATTTCAATGGTTTTGTAAAGTTGTTCTATTCATGGGGCTGTTTATGAATTCTGTTCATAGGTTTTACATCGTAGAAGTTCAGTCATGAGCTTTGGGGTTCGGAGTTGTTTTGTTTAGGGTTCCAGTGCTCAGGGTTTAGAATTAAATTAAGGCTTTTGAGTTTCGGGCAGTATAGGATTATTGAAAACTGGACACTGCGGATTTGGGGCTTGGGGTGGTGATCGATTTTCACTCCTTTACAGAATCCTTGTGACACCCTGCTAAAACCTGTATTGATCCCTTGCAGAACGGCTCTACAATCCTTAAAAGATCAGGGTGGTGTAGTGTGCGGGCCTGAATAATTACTTAGGGATCCTTGTTATAGTCAATAGTGGTGATACAAGAAAGCAGTCCTCAAAAGCCACTTCCAAGGACAGGCTAATGTAGGGGCCGACATTTGAATAGTTGCCATCTTTATTTGGTGGTTCCTGTTTATAATTATGATATAATATACCCCAAAACCCGATTCTAATTATTAAGGGCCCCGATATCATAGTACCCTTATAGTAACCCCTATAGGACCCGTTTAAAGGAACCTTTTAAAAGAGCCCTATTCTAATTATTAAGGCCCCTACATGAGTGCATGGTTCTTCAGGCTGCCAGTTCGGGATTTCGCAGGAAACTGCTCGGCCGCAGGCGTTTTCCATTCAAGAGCCTTGCTCTCTGTCCGGCACCGCTCTAGGCCGTAGGCTCCCTGTACAGTCTCTTCATAGATACCGCAGGCTGCCTGAGGTGTCGCGTCTGCTGTAGATCTTTTCGGGCTTTCGGCCGGAGCATCTCGTCGCCATGCGCTTCTTCCTGATTGTGGCTTCCTACTTGCTGCATGCTTGCCAAGCGGACGCGAACAACCTGGCCACCCTGCTAAATGAACCGAGACCTTAATCCCGAAAATGTGAAGCCTCAACCCGAATACCAGGTACCTTGAAAGGCCAAACCCCTAGTAGCCTCGAGCCGAAAGCCGCAATACAGGCCCGACAGCCTTGCATGCGCAACCCGCCCGGCAGCTCACACCGAAGCGAGTCGTGGCTTTTGAAGTTTGGGGGTGTGTTAGCTCTGCACCCTAGTTTGACCCGAATGTCCCGAAACCCTGTAGCCTGACGCCTACATTGCCCAAAGCCCAGGTGATGATGTACAAGGCCAGTGAGAAGGAATGTGGCCAAGCATTGCTGAAGGAGTTTTGGCCGTTTGTGTGGTTTAGTGTTAGTTTCTTGCTTGCGCGGCTCTTGGTGTTATGGGAACGACTGACTGGTTGGCTGGCCTCCTAAACGGAGTGGAGGCAATGTAGAGTGCTGCATACTAAAGCACTTCACGGCCCAGCACCTCAACAGTTCCATCTCATTTTTACTAGGTCTTCATGCCCCCCGAGCCCTGAACCATAAATCGTAAGCCCTAAGCCCCGAATCCTAAACCCCAAACCCTACACCCTAAGCCCTGAACCCTAAACCCTAAGCCCTGAACCTTTAAAAACCCCCAAACCCGACACCCTAAGCCCTGAACCCCAAACCCCAAACCCTGAAAGACGACACTGCACCAACAAAAACCCTGCACTCTAAGCCCTGAGCCCTAAACCGAGAAGGTTTGTTGTTGGGCACAGGTGAGCCATCTTCGAGTTTTGACTCTCAGGGTTTAATATAGGGGCCTAAATAAGTTCCCATGCTATTTTGATTAAGGGTACTATGATATAGGGGGCCTGAGCAATTACCCATACTATTTTGGGGGCTCCTTGTTATAATTATGGTATACTTGGCCCCCAAAACCCTATTCTAATTATTAAGGCCCTTATATTAGGTTTCAGGATTTTGGGCTTTGGGCAGATGTACTTAAAGGGTCAGGGGACTCAGAAACTAGAGTTGCTTTACGGTAACTGTACTTATAGTTACTTACGACCCTGATTCAGTCACTTCCAACCCGCCGTACTAAGTCTCATGATCCTCCAAGTAAGCGGCGCTCCAAGCGGGAAATACTCGCGTATAGCTCATACACAGCCTTCATAGTGACTCTATGCTAGCCGTTCAACTTACGTGGTTCGTATCTCCTTGTATTGGTGCCTCTGAAAATAGAAGGATTGCACATGGATCCCAGAAGGTCAAGCGCTGAATGACGTTGTAAGCAGCGTTATAAGTAGAGCTTATAAGTAATTATGAGTACAGTTACCTTATGTAGCCCCAAACACCAGAATCCCCCAAACCCAACATCTGAAGCCCAAAAACTTGAACTACCACCGGGTTTAGGGTGTTTAGAAGCCCAGCTTTGGTCTTTGTTGAATGCCCGGCACGGCAATTTCTACGGACCCTACCATTAACGGTTATAGTAGTTCAAGCACTAAATGCCGAGCCACCGAGCTCCTTATCCCTAAACCCTAAGCCACTATAAACTAAGTTCTGAGCCACCGACATGCATGGAAGGAGTCGTGGGTGTTGTACGCGAAGCGTTTCGCAGGCTACCGACGGGCTCTCTTGCTTTGGGGGGTGCGGGCTTCGGTTTCGCGTCGACATGTTGGCGGGCATGGAGAGTTGAGGTTGCAAACTTTCCGAAAGTTTGTCATGCAACCAAAAAGATGCAAGTAGAGTGATCTTTTAAACTTTTTTGAGCAAGGTAGGTATACTTACAGTTACTTAAAAGCCCTAGTACGGTGCTTCTAACCTCTCTTACAAAGTCCCAAGATCCTGTAACTAGCCCTCAGTCCCCCCCAACTCCTGACCCGGACGACCCTAAACCTTTCGGCCTCAGCCCCATAACATAACACCCATACATACTAAACACTGAAGCCCGGAACCCTAAATCCCAACCCGGAACACCCCCCCTCCCCCTCCACCCCCTCAAGGCAAGGAAGTAAGAAAAGCCAACTAATGTACCAACACCCTAAAGCTCCTAACTCTAAGTGGGTGGTTGTCAAAATAAGGGTCTCTTTTTGGGTCCCTAATATAGTACGGCACCTAATATTTAGGGTACCCAAAAAGGGACCCTCATTTTGACAACCACCCAAGTGGAACATCACGGAGCAAGCGAAGCCTTGAACCTTGTGAACCCCGAAAGCACCAAAGCCCTAACACCCCGAAACCCTAAACTTTAAAACCCTAAAGCCCTAAACCCTAAAGCCCTAAAGCCCTGAACCCTAAAGCCCTAAAGCCCTAAACCCTAAAGCCCTAAAGCCCTGAACCCTAAAGCCCTAAAGCCCGAAAGCCTGAAACCCTAAACCTTGAAACCCTAAAGCCCCAAGCCCTAAACCCTGAAACCTAAACCCCGAACTCTGCAGCGAAGAGACAGCGAGATTTCAGGCCTTCGGGTCGGCAGCTGTCCTGGGGAGGGGTACACGGTCGTCACCAAGAAGATGAACATGAAGGCCGGTTTAGGGTTTGGTGTATGAACATGAAGGCCGCCTCAGAACCCTTTAGAAAGGGGTTTAGGGTTTGGGAGCTCTACACACCAAGCCCTGCGACCACTCAGTCCGCCATGTTGTCAGCAACACGTCGTCACTACAACGTCGTTATCAACATAGCATGCCGCCATCACCATATCGTCATCAGCCCATCCCAGCCCTTGGAAGGCCAACGCCTCCAATACAGGGGTCGGCAGAATATGTAATAATGTCCCCTTATTGTCCCTTGATGGTCATACTACAACATAACCCACAGCTCGATTCTAATGGCCAAGGCCCCCTGAAGGAACCCTTCAAAGGAACCCTTAAAGGAGCCCTTAAAACGAACTTCCAGGTGCCAGTGGTGGGCTTTACTGTCCGAGTTCAGATGTACAAGAAGGATTTCCACCACGTCGGCAAGGCGGAGTGGTACTACAGGGGCCTTAATGATTACCAATACTATTGTGGGGGTTCCTTATTATGATTATAGTATAAAAGCCACCAGAACCCCTATTCTAATCATTCAGGCCCCTACATTACCAGGCTTTTGGGAAGGGCCTAAACCCTAAGCCCCTAAACCCTAAACCCTAAACCCTACACCCCTAAACCCCTAAACCCCTAAACCCCTAAACCCTAAACCCCTAAACCCTAAGCCCTATAAACCCTAAACCCTGAGCCGTGAGCCCTGAACCTTAAGGATTCGTGTTTAGGGTGTAGGGAGCCTGTGCCGCCAACTACTAAACCCTACCTTACTTAGCCCCAAATAACCGAGCTTTTTAAGGAGCTATATAGGGAAATCACAGGAACCCTAAAACGGTAGGTTATTTACAACCCCACATCCAAAGCTCCAAGCTCTAGGAGAAGCTCAACGTTTGTGCTTCATTCCCGTGGGTTCTGGCGGAATTCGATTTATTCATATCCAGGTAGTCTTCTTGCGTGTCAAAAAAGTAGGGTGGGAGTTACACAAGTTCTGAATTTTCCCTGTGCTAGCTGCTCATTCTGCAGAGCCTTGGTGTCATAATATGGCACAGGTCCTTTCATTCGGGTGCGGGGTTTACGGTTTCAGCAGCCCCATGAGTTCATCAAACCTTATACAAGGATCATCACTAAGTCCGCGGTTCTGGGCTTTGCAGACGGGGTCGTCTAAGGACCCGCGATGGCTGGATTTTCCATGCTCGCTTTGTGGCGTTCTTGGCAAAACCTGTTTGCAAACCGTCCAAGCCTCGTAAAGCCTGGTAAAACGCATGACGACTGGTGTCAACAAGAGCGAATTCGAACGAGTCGTTCAACGCCGTATGTTAAGAGCAGGGAGCAGAGCTACCCAAATCCTGAGCCCTAAACTGGGCTTTGGAGTACCATACTTTAATCCTTTTTTCTTAAAGGAACCATTATAAAAATACAAGTTTATACTTTTTTCTCCATGGTTACTTAAAAGCCCAGTAAACGTAAGTCTTTAAACCTTAAACCCCAAGGTCTCCAGGTAAAAATTCTATTACAATCCACCCCAAACCCTTTTCTCAGTAATATTATGATGGTTGTTATTACTATCAACAGGAATATGATGATTCTGTTTATGATGATTCTTCTGAGTATGTTGATGAACACTAGAAGCCCTGATCCCCAAAACCCCTAAACCCTAAACCCGTAAACCCTAAGCCCTAAACCCTAGACCCTAAACCCTAAACCCTAAACCTTAAACCCGTAAACCCTAAGCCCTAAACCCTACATGAGGGCCGAGTTCCGGGTTGAACCTGAGAGTCGGAGGCGCATCCCAAGCTTCACTTGGCTTCCAGCCTGCATAGCGTGGCATGGCCATGATGGGGGTTTAGGGTTGGGGGTTTAGGGTTTTGGGGGTTTGAAGGGTTTGCGGATTTGGGGTTCAGGGTTTTAGGGAGTGTAGGGTTCAGGGTTTCAGAGTGTAGGGTTTAGGGGTTCCGGGTTTTAGGGTTTAGGGTTTAGGGTTTTGTTCCAGGGATTTGTTTTGTTGTTTCAAGCCGTTCAGCTCCCCGATTTAGGTGTAGGCTTTGATGAATGGACCCCCGTCCCTTGGCAAAGATTATCGAAGCCGTGCTCTCCTGTTAAAGTCACTTGCAGCAGGGTGTTGAGAATCTCACGATCTGCTTCAGTAAGGGACCCAAAAGGCACACAAGCATAAGCATTTTATAGTGATATCCCTACCTTATTCGGCTTTATTTTAAGGGGGTTATATGGGATATCCCTATCCTAATTTTTGCTTATGTGCTTTTTGGGGGCCCTATTCAGGGTTCACAGTTTCGGACGCGTGGTCTTTCCGGGCTCCGATACATGCTGCGGTGAGGCGTTGGAAAGCTCAACACGGGCTTTTCGGCACACGCGAATCCAATCGGCGTGCCTTGGCAGAGCCTGACATCCGAAAGCCCCTAAACCCTAAACCCTGAACCCCCAAACCTGGTTCTTCGGTGGCTTCTCATTTTCATTTTGCACTCCTTGCTTGGGCAACTCCACCGGGCCCGAGAGTTAAAGCCCAAGGTGTTAGGGAGCTTACATCTCGGAGTAGAGCCTGTAGCCGACATTTCCTTGGTTAATAGGTTTAGGGTTTAGGGTATACACAACATGCACTTGAAGAATCACGGGACTTAGTAAGTAAGGTCAGCAGTACCTTAATGAGCCTATAAGTAATTATAAGTACAGTTTATTGATTTTTTATAACCCGAGTTGATAAGTACCATGATCCTTTCAGTAGATGGCTGGTGAGTCCCAACCCCTACTTGGAGTATGACGGGACTAAGCCAAGTTATCCGTACCCTAATTGGGGTTCGAAGTAGTTGCAATTATAGTTACCGTGGCAATAAGCCCAGTTACTATGCCCCCTGATCTTTTCAGTAAACCCGAACCATACAAATCGAATCCCACACCCTAAACCCTAAGCCATGCCCCGAAACACGGTGCAAAAGATCCTCACAGGGGGCAGGTCCAACTCTTCACGTGGGAGCTTCAGCGACTAAGGGACCCGAAGATAATATGCGGGTGTAGGGTTTAGAGTTCAGGATTTAGGATAATATGCGGGCTGCATGATTAGCAGAGGGTCTTGGAGGTTTAGATTTTGGTATACTTACACAGGGGTGTCGTGTGAAACCCTGTTCTGGCTTCTACATTAGACCTCAGGTGGTAGGATCCTTAGAAGGACCCCAGTTTTCTGAAGGCTTCAAACGTCGCCTCGTCTGAAGCTGTTAACTTAAGCAGTGGTTCTTTACCACAGTTTGATCATGTAGTTTGTCAGGCTTTCTGAGAGCATTCTCTCAACCACTCGAGGTCTCTGACATAAGGGCCTCATGATCAGAACAGTTAACACATGCAAGTAGTTTTCTTGAAGACTCCATCTATGACTTCCGCATAAGTTTCCTCCAAGACCTCTGCATCATGCGGATTCTGCCATACTCCCTGGCTAACTTGATGTTCCCTTCCCCGCGAACGTTCTAGTCCTTCAGCCGTATGTCCTCAACCTGAACCTTAAAACCCAAACCCAATCCAACCCTAAACCTAACCTCTCCAGCTGCAAGGCCCAGTAATTAACGTCTAAGCCTTAATCCCTAAAGTTGAAAACTCCAACGCCCTACCGAGGTCTTCCGCACGCTGCACGCTGGCTGCGCGTTCCACTTGGGCACCGCGCTGCCTGAGGCGGGATCTGCGGCGGAGGAACTATATGAGCATGCTCATGATTGCAGCTTAGCTTTGAATAGGGTTTAGGGTTTAGGGTTTAATGCTTAGCTTGCAGACCTTTCCCCGAAACCCGGAGCTTCTAGTACCATGCAGCCTAAACTCTTTACGGCGGAGGGAGTCTCTCCAAGACAAGCTCCACACCGCCGAGCCCCGAAAGGAGGGGGGCTCTGTTGTTATCGAAACAAAAGCACTTAGAAGAAACAGTGCGTTTTGGAGCGAGGTTGGGTCGCAAGCATGAAAGGAACTTGTAGCTGGCTTTGCGTGGTTTGGCCGCCTTGGACAGCACGGAGTGGAACCTTAGACCCCTTAAACTCTACACCCTTAACCTGAAAATCCTAAACCCTCAACCCCGGAACCTTAAACCTGATGGAGATTTGTTATAGAAGCCCCAAAGCGGTTTTTTACAGCAGGAACCCTTTGATTTAAGCTTTTCGGGCATTTTCTAGGGAAGGCTCTGGTGATGAAGTGCTTGGGGGTTTCAGGATTCTGCCTGTTCGGGTTTAGGGTTTTGGATTTAGGGTTTAGGGTTTAGGATCGAGGAGGTTTAAAGCTTAGGGTTCAGATCTTAGGAACAAGGGTTTAGTGCTCAGGATCTAGAAAATGTATTTTGTGGGCTTGAAGAACAGCTGCATGAGCATGCTTTTGAGTGCTGTCTGGGCAAGCAGGGAGCAGCCACACCATGGCAAGGAAAGGAATCCGAGATCCCATAACACGGGGTATGCTACAATATCCCCTCCCAACCTCTTCCTCTATTGGGTATCGAAGGCATGCACCCCCTTCTAGGGCTGAGGAGACTTGCAAGCAATCTTGTACTTCTGACACCAGACAGAATCTACAACTGCAGGTTTATGGTTGATGTTGTAAATCCTGCATTACCTCAAGGACCCCAAACTATTGGAATTCTGGTATCTTCCTTATTATGGGAGATTTATATCATCAACCGTTTTTCGGTCTTGAGTTCCGGAACCCGACATGCTGGACCCCGAAAGTGCTTGGAGGTCTAACGGATTGCTCTCATAGTCCCTATACCTGTGGTATGCCAGACCCCCGAGCCTGTTCTAGAATCAAGACCCTGTAGAAAACCCTGCAACACCCTGTATACATTATGAAGCCGCCGCCTGCTGCGGGTGGCTGCGCCCGATTCGCTTCTTCGAGCCCTCTTGTAGGCGTCGTGCGTGGTCGGACCTCCTGAGGCTTCTTTGATGTAGGTCTCGGCCACCCAATGTTTCGAGTGTACTCTTACTCTTGTTGATGTGTCAGTAAGCTAATACACATTCGTAATATGGTTCGAGAATTTTTGATATTTGAGTATTGAGTCACGCGGGCATGGGGGAAGTGAACTGACGAAGGCTTGAGCGCCTTGTGCTCGACCGAAAATAGTAGTGATGGTTACATCAGTAGACAGCCGCCCTATACATACGTCTATATAATGTACAGAACATATAGGTCGTATTAACGTAGTTTCCCTCTACTCGTGCTTTACTTTCCACAACCTGTTGCGAGCCCTTCTGCACTCGACAGAAGCAATGTATTCATGCAGGGTACACATTGCATGGGCATATCCAGTATGTGCACTTATACGTACACACACACACATATATATATATATATACATATATATATACATATATATATTTATTTATGTTTATATTTATATTTATATTTATATTTATATGTGTATATATATATATATACATATACACATGTCACAGTTACACACACACACATATATATATATATATATATAATATTCATATACGTATGTGTACAACTGTAAACACATGATCACATAAAAACACATACACCTACATACATACATACATACATACATACATGCATGCATATATATATATATGCACATATATATATATATACATATATATATATATGTATGTATATATATATATATACATACACGTGTATACTCATACATACATACATACATACATACATACATACATACATACACACACATATATATAGATATATATACACATAAATGCACCTATACACGTAAATATACATACATATATATATATATATGCATACATATATGTATATATATATATGCACATGTCTGTCTGTGTCTGTCTGTCTGTCTGTCTGTCTGTCTTTGTCTGTACATATGTATGTATATATGACATGTGTACAAATAAACAAAAATACATATATATATGTGTGTATATATATGTACACATACACAATACTGACATATGTCTTTATACATAAACATAAATATACATAAGCATAAATAAATAAGTATATATATATACACACACACACACATTGATCCGTTTTTGCCTTATCAGTTCATGTGCTTGTCCATCTGTGTATGTGCGCACGGAGCAGCTTCAACAAGCAGCTTAACCTCCCCCATGTTGTGATACCATGTATCCCAAGACCACACTCGATTCAGTCCTATTGTTGGGAGGTATATGTGAGTTTCCGACACACGAATCTAGTACCCTAAATAGTAAAATCCTTATCAAAAGGACCCCCCAAATAAGGTACCCCTGTATGTAGGATTATAAGGACCCCAAAACGTGGTACCCCTATATGTAGGCCTACAGGATCCGAAATCACCCGACACTACGAGCGAATTCGTGTGCTGGCTGGCAACGCTGAGAGGGCGTCGTCACCATTTCATTCCGTCGGGACCCAAAAAGTACAGGTAGCTGTTCAAAACATCTGCCCCCTAGCTCCTGAACCCTGAACCCTGAACCCTAAACAGCACAGGGCGGGTTCCCTTTGACTCCCCTTACCCTGAACCCTGAACCCTAAACAGCACAGGGCGGGTTCCCTTTGACTCCCCTTACC